>VKOC01006492.1:0-27077 GCA_009364415.1 Spea multiplicata
CAATATACTTGCACAACTAAAACTGGATAGCATTGCCTATGGAAATTTATTGGCTATAGGAATGTATGTTTTGCAGGGGAAATAATAAAAAAATATGCGTTTTGGCTTATTTCCCAGGCAGCGGGCAACAGAATGGGAGCTATTTTGATACTCGTAATGGTAAGATATTGCAGAGACAGTGAGCTTATGTCTAAATGTCCACTTATTCATGTTAATAAGACTGTTTTGGGTCTGTATTGGACTTGTTTAATTTTCTATGGCACAAGGCAATGTAGAAGAAGACCTGGGAGACTACAGGCAAACAATGATACTAGGAGAGAATATATCCCAAATTATGTTAGGTCTTTTGATGGTCCGAGCTGCATGTACCTTGAACCTTATTCCAATACCCTGGGTGCCAAGCTTAACCTATATTTTACTTTTAAGACACAGGACCAATAAGGCCAAAGTTCCAAAGAGGCATAGAACCTCAAACCGAAACATTAGATGCTGCATCATGAAATTTGTCATTTTCCCATGGCCAGGAACTTTCCTAATTCTAATAGCAAGAGATATAAATGGACACTTTGTTGCCAGTAGCATCATGACAACTTCTCTCTTTCATTGGGGATGGAGGCTCAGTTTATTGATTTCTGTATAGCGCCGGTATGGCTTTGGTGCAAACTGAGTTTTTATATGGATTTTAACCTGAATCAACATACTACTAGTGTTTCATTTAATTAATGTAGCCTTTACAGCAAGAATCCTTATTCCCAGTGGAACTCATAATCTTGCAACATAAAGAAATTCCTATCTGTAAAACAAAAGGCCTGTAATTTTATCACAGAAAAGGCGAATGCATGTTAGGCACCACAACAAAGCATGTTGCAGACTTCATTCGCCTATAGTAACAAAGATCACAAGTTATTGGTTTATGAATACCATGTTTAATAAATCAGAACTTCATCTCCTTCATATCTAAAACTGGCCACAAACTTTTGAGCCATCAAAAACCAAGGCTTATTAAGTCAATGCCCATGAAATGAAGAGGCAGGCAGTGAATGGGTTTAGGCCCAGGCCTTAAATGGTGGAAACAATAGCCCACAGTGAAACACAATGGTGGAACCAATAGCCCCAACTAGCATTCCATCCAACGGTCCATATTTTGGGGACAACTGACAGCTAGACATGTAATGCCAAAACAGGGCATGCAAAAATGGGTGAAATTGGGTTGCTACATGGGTCGGGCATACATTTAAGATTCCCTCGTACAACATATGCATGAATTGCCATGATGTCACAAATTCCACTCCTGTAAAACCTAATCCAGGGGAAATTATAAAAACATAGCTCTTTAATACCACTTTTTCTATCCATGGTCAACTTATATGGTCTGTTGCTTGTTACCAGAGGCACTGGTAGATGGTAGCAATGCAACATTAGGCTATACTTGTGTGGATAAAATAGCAAACATTTAGAACACATCAGTTATTTGAAACAGCAGCCAGCACACTAAGAGAAAAAAAAACAAAATGAAGGAGAGACAGGACTTCTTTCCTGTTGGTGTACCAACAACTTCACAAGCATATACAAACAGAGCTGCACACAGCACCATCTACACCTCAAGTGCTATTCACAGATTTCCCTACAGCCTTTCTCACGGCTTGCGCATAATTATACGACATTCGACCTCTTCGTCATTGTATAAAACAATGACGTTCCTTCGGCAACGGTTTGGTGAGTGAGTCTGCAGTCATCTCTTCTGATGGGAAGTACTGAATATCAATAACTGTCTTCAGTGTGCTTAGTTTTAGGATTTACCCTTTCTGATTGTGTCAACTTTATACATGGCTTGAGAACAACCTATTGGGTTGAAATATCGCCACTCTTATGGAAATAAAACTGCACTGATTTACTCAAAGTGCTGAGGACCTCGTGATTCTTTACTACCTTTAGGCATGTTGGGTGGAACCTTGCTCGTGCAATTAAGGTGCTGTCTGACCGACTCTTAATTGTCTTCAAGGATGGGTATGGGTTTAGACATGTCCAGTCCCATGTCTATTAGAAGCTGACAAATCCAAATGGCTTCTTGACATGCATGTGATGCTGCAACATACTCCGCTTTAGTTAAAGAGAGAGTGCAACAGTTGCTTGTTTTCTACTAGACCAGCTTATGGTTCCTTCTCTGTACTGGAAGCTGTAACCACTTGTAGATTTGTGGTCAGTGGTGTCTCGAGCCCAATCGGCGTCCACATATCCAATTAATTTGGATGGAGCTGCGACTGCCAGCAACATCAAACCAAAAATTCTTTTAGGTACTGTATTACTGCATTTCAGTCACGTTGACGGGGTGTTGCAACTTTTCTGCAGAGTATACCCACTGCTGCAGCAATGTCTTGTCACAGTGGTGTTCATACAGATCATACATTACAAGATGTTGCATTTTCCAGCAAGGTCCTCCCTGTGACGTTTCAAGAGACACCTTATAAAATTCTACTTGGACCTTTTGTGACACCAATAGGCTTTACCATCAATCACTATCTGATGTTGGAACAAAATGTTGGAATAAGTGAAAATCCAGTTGGAGGTGATTCAATCAAAAAGCCACATGGAATAAAAAAAATGCTTTAGGATGGATTTTAATTTAAGTGTCGTTACTAAGTTAAGGGTTAACATTCCCTACAATTTTTTACATAGCAAATATTAGCATTTTAATTTAAGCTTACCTCCCTTTGTACTTTTTATTATGGCTCAGGTTTAATTGGTAATCATGTTTTATCTTTTTGTATTTCATTTGCATACATTTTTGCTAGAAAGGAATAAACCGTGTTTAGTGATTGCTCATTAAAATTAATGATGGCCACATTACCATTATGCCAAATTAGAAGAACTTGTGATTACCATTCATAATGCCAGTTGAAAGTTTAGATTTGCACCGGCTCCATATTTGTGTACATAGTGCCCCATAAAAATGCGGGACCTTGACATTAATTTAAAAAATAAAAAAATTAAAAAACTTTAAAAAAGATTGTGTGACTTCAATTCACTACAGAGCAATGTTTTGAAAATTGCTTCAAAATTTATTGTCTAAATGTCAATTATTTATTTATTATTAACGTTATCCAATGAACAATAGACTAAATTAAAAAAAGAAAAGCACACAAATTAAAGTTACATCGTTAACAATAAAAAGGCAGTCAGTATTATGAAATGTATACATTAAGTTATGTAACAGTGTACTTTTGGTGGCATATTACCCTCTGAACACAATCATAATTTATATTGATAATATTTTATATTATATGGGGTGCACATTAAGGACCACTACTATTTTATTTATCATCATTTCTGTATTTTTAAGCAAGGAAATGCAAATGTGGCTGTCAGATAGAAAAGGATGAGTTGAAAAAGATTCAACCTGAATCAGATATGGTTCCCCTACTGTTTTGCACAGTAGAACAACATGCAGCTTTCCAATAACTTGGAACTTTGCCTAATAATAACCATACCTGGGAATTCTACAGGTTTAACACTTCCACTCTCTTCGTTCTCCATGGCAATGGATCAGCATTAAGCCAAGCCCTCTCCCCATCCTATTCTCCTCTCAATCCTTACCAATGTAATACCATCTAGAGCTAGATAGGGCTAGAAAAAGGACAATACCCTCATGGTATCCTGATTGCCCCAGTTTGACCTGCAGATCTGGTCCGTCTATCGTTGGTAGAGCCTATGTGTCTAGAGATCAATCTGGACCTTTTCTGAATCCAGACCCAGTTTACTGGAGATTGAGGTCCTGGCCCTTAAAGGAACACGCTGATCAGCCTTGGTCTATCTACAAAGGTGATGAGCTCTATTATGTTTAGTTTTACTTTGCTATCCTAGATCTGCAGGTTCGGCTGAATTTATCAAGATCTCGGATGTTTTTGTCAGCCAAAAGGGCATTTAAATAGGTCTGTACCCAGCTACCTTAATGATACAGATGCCTGCACTAGTGCCTTATACAGCTAACATACTAACATTATAATCCGACAACTACAACGTTGCAACCAGTGGGCATGGAAACAGCAACAAAAGAAGTAATAATAATAATAATAGTAAATGATTAATGCTTCACAGGAATGCTTCCTGTGTAAGGACCAGCATCAATTGCTTTAATGACTAATGGACATAGATTTGGATCAGCAGCGATGGATCAGCATTTGTTATTTAAGCTTTACAAGTTTATTTGCAGAAACAGAACAAGTTGTACCTGAATGCAGCTCCTAGAAAGCTGGTGAATGTGTTTGCTCAATCTGGACATTTCAATGATGGCTATCATTAGGTCTCCATAATAAGGAAGTGGTAAATCCCACACAGTATTCACTAAATGTGTGTGTACTCACAATTTTGATCAATCAAATAAAGGAACATGGACACTCCTTGAAGATAGAAGCATAAAAAATGTCTTATTCGGATGCTTGATCCCATATGTATAAAAAAAAATAGTGTATCCACAATTATGCAAGAATATCCTCAGGACCCCGAGCTATCCATCTGTACCCCGGGATCACCACGAGAACAACGGCTAAAGTTATATGAACATTGCGGGGCTTGGTAGCCTAAACGTGGTGCCAGACTGTCTGGGCAGGGCGGGAAGAGGTGTATGTGATTTATGACCTTTTTATCACCTAACCTGTATATAAGCCTATGTTTCCCCAATAAAGTGTTCTTCTTTGCCTAGACATTAGTCTTGTCTAATGCCTCAGGGACCAGCTATATCACATACTGTCCTTCTTAGGATAATCTCTGCACTGCCTGTAGCTGCGCCTCGGCGCGGTGCGGGGCTACGATCTATAACAATACCCCATCCATGCCTACACCATAAAATTAAAGGTACCTTCTTGTGCAAGTTATCTGATGTGGTAAATCTCATAATGTGTATTCGCTGCCCAAATTCTGGGCTATATGTAGGTGAATCAGGCCAGACTAAGAAGGAGGATATACCCAACGTAAACAGAAAAAGAACACACTTTTTGGAGACTACTTCTGCCAAATTTACACAGCATCAAATATCTGAGGGTCGCCATATCAATGGGAAATGTGGGGATACAACAAATGCTAAAATGTGACTTAATCCAGGCCTAAATCATAATCAAGAATTTTTGTCACACCACACACACACAATCAGTCTGATACATAGACACACAGTTTGCAGCAGTCTACAACACTTAGAGACTACTCGTGCCAAATGCTACATCTCACACTAACAATACATTTCATATCACTGCACAAAAGCAATCTCTTCTAAATCTTTATATCTTGCTGTGATTGTCTGCATGTTAATGTAGAAATGTACGAGCAGTATCTGCTTCAAATGTATAATATGCCTCAATAAGAGACTTAGATAGACTTGAAAGCTTGCAATTCATTATACTTTAGTTAGCCAATAATGGTATCATCTTTACCAAGAAATAATCAGTCTTTACAACAGGGGAGAAAACAGGCAGACCAGATGGACCGAATTGTTCTTAATCTGCTGTCAAATTCTATATTTCTAAAATTATACCAAATGCAAATTAAATGGCGTGGCTTTACCAACCTCCCCTTTACCAGACATTAAATGCACATCAAAACAGATAATAGAAACCACTTTCAGAGGTGTAGAAAACCTGACACTAAAATATCTATATAGACTTTTTATTTTCATAGACTTGTTTCTTGGTGCCACTGCCTCCTAGTGCCTTCGTGAGGTATTACAACATTCAGATTCAGCACTTTGCAAATGTGAGCTTGTAGTATGCATTTATAATCTATTATATATTTAATATAATATATTTATATATATATATATACAGATGCAAAGCAACACAAATATTCACAGCATGGCATTGCTTATAATAATGTGATTTCTGCTCTGCCTGTATTTCCACTTTAAATTTATTAAGAAAAAAATCCTATTTTTAGTTGTTAAAATCAGATAGCTCTGCATGCCAACTGACAGTGCTGTCCTTTGGCTAATTTGTGTTTGCAATAATATGGAAAATGTTGCCACATGTATTTATCTTTCCTCTTTGTGTTACAAATCTGAATAATCAGAGCAATGATGAACAAAATAGCATTATTTATTTTAAATAATAGGATCCGTTAAATTATTTAATTACATCAAATATTAGGTTGTGGTATTTATTTTTTTTAATGGCCTTTGGTCAGGAAACAATTAGATGTTTATGTCCAACTGGAAATGACAAGTACTTTGCAAATGACTCATCCTTTTAGCAAAAAAGACACAATTTCTTCAACTCAGATGTCAACAGCCAGCAAGACTTTGCCTACAGAGGTTATTAAAGCCGCTATGGCAGATGAATAAACTGCAGCTGATGGATCCAAGTATCAAAAAGGCACATAGTGCTTTGTTACAAAGGATGTAACTCAGCCGATGTCCTGCTATGGTCACCTTACCAACCTCTGGTCATTCCAAAACATAAAAACAAACTTGCTAACATAATGTCTTTTGTTTTACACCAGGCAAAGCATGTTTTTCTTTAATTCTGTACCCCCCCTCTGCTGTCAGAGTGGTTTGGTCTGCTCTCTTCCTCACTAGCTGGTCTCCTACATATCGCTGCTTCTTCATAGACAGAGTTCCCACCTGTGCAGATAAACAGTTTGCAGGCTGCAGACACAAGGTTTTTTTCTTTCAAACATGTATCGTAGCTAGGGTTAGTTAATAATCTAACTCTCTGCCAGTCTGATATGTTACGTATCATGGGAAAGAGACCACAACTTGAGTGTCAAAAGGTTAGTTTTTATATCATTATGGATTGACACTGCAGCTGCTGTAGAATGAACATCTCATGATTCTCAGCCATCCATTTATTTGGCTGAACACTATGCCAAAAGTTACCACAATCGCTGGAAAACTACCAAGTGTCCTTTTTTTGTTTGTTTTTTTGGTTTTGATGTCCCTTTTTTTCACTCCCCTCTAACTACACTCTTTTTGTTATACCTCGGATTGCTACGCTACACAACACAGTAGCACCAGCACATTCAATAGCAATTTATAGCTCCTATAATATAAAGTCAGCCATTACGGGCTAAATACAATTACATTACATTTATTTATATAGCACTAGCAGATTCTGTAGAGCTGTTACAACAAAGTAAGTAAAACAATTTAAAACCACACAGAATAACAAACTGGTACAAAGGAGGGAAAGGGCCCTGCTCTTGTGAGCTTACAATCTAGACCGGGGTATTTGTGGCTAATCTTAACCACCTCAGTTATTGTAAACTAAAGTTCTCATGTTGAGCAGGTTCACGCTGGTCTGTAGCTACTACCACCATGGCCATATCAATTTTCCAATTCATTTATCCCACCAAGAAACCCCCTCTCCTGAGCCAACGAAAGCAGGCAATGAGGATAAGGTAAGGAGGTATTGGGCTGGGAAAGGTGGGAAGGATATCCTCCCCTGGAAAAAAATCCTTCTGACGCCCCTGCCTGGGTGATTTGTAATATTAGAATATTATGTGCATGCATTTAGATTATTGGATCTTATGTTTAATGTTATAGTAGAAAGTAAGTTGTTAATTTTCCTTGGATTCGACCCCTATTCAGATTACTTATAAAATATGTAGCTCATCTTGCTGAATATATAATCATACTCTTGCAGTTCTGCCAACCCTCGCTGTAGAATTGAGTTCACAACCTCGTTAGCTGGGGCAGGACTACCAGGGGCCATCAATCACCAGCTCTATATTGGTTTGCACAGTGTGAACATCTGCTCACATTAGCCGACTTTCCCCAAGGCCTTTGCAGGCATATGATATAAGGTCTTTCATCTTCTTTCAGTTTTGCTCAGAGAATTCTTTTTTACTACATACAGGTGATTTGGTGGTATTGCTAGTTAAGAAACTATACACAAGAGGGGTCAGCTCAATTGGGCAAAGGGCCGGTTTGCATCTAAAGTCACCTCTCAGTGGCTTGTAAATGTATTCAGTAGTCCATAAAATAATTCAAATCACAGCTATATTTAGTTACATGGTACATAAATACATTTCCAGCCTGACAGACACTTATAAGTCTCACATCATTCACAAAACTCACTGTCAACCTGGAGGGTACTCCACCGCCCGCCACGCCACAGATCTCCCTCCTGCAAAGCTCTGTCCAGCTGCAGCATAAAGGGACGGGGGCTTTAGGCTCAGCCAGCGAGGCCCCCTTCTCGACCAGGTCCTACCTGCTATCTCGAGGTCCCACACGAGTGTCCTTTCCTCTGACGCCGGCCCCAACGATCCCGGGCACGTTCCAGCAGCCAATATGGTGGACACATGCGTTCCACCATTCAAGATGGGGATGCAGAATCTAATTAAAGGGGAACTGACTCCTGTCTCCAGGGATCATCATATCCTATAGGATTGTTCATACAACAGGGATCAAAATCTCAACTGGGCAATTACAGGCCAGTAAGCTTAACATCACTAGTGGGGAAATTATTTGAAGGGTTGCTAAAGGTATACATTCAAGATCATATCTTGATTCATAATCCAATTAGTGGAATTCCACATGGATTTGTGAAAGACCGGTCTTGTCAAACCAACCTATTAGCATTCCATGAAGAACTTAGTAAAAATATAGACCTGGGGTGGCTGTAGATGTGATTTATCTGGAGTTTGCTAAGGCATTTGATACGGTTCTGCATAAAAGGCTACTCTACAAATTAACAGAAATAGCCTTAGGGGAAATGTCTGTATGTGGATCAGAAATTGGCTAAAGGATAGAATGCAGAGGGCTGTTGTGAATGGATGTTTCTCAGCCTGTACGCAGGTATTAAGTGGAGTTCCTCAGGGGTCGGTCCTCTTCTTTTAATTTATTTATAAATGATCTCCGAAGCTGCATTGAGAGCCATGTCACAGTTTTTGCTGATGACACAAAATTAGGCCAGGTGATTCGGACTAATCTTGATGTTTCTTCTTTTCAGGAAGATTTAGACAGAGTTGGGGACTGGGCGTGCAAGTGGCAGATGAGGTTCAATATAGAGAAATGTAAAGTTATGCATTATGGTACAAATAATAAAAATGCAACCTATTCTTTAAATGGAATATCCTTGGGGGAACTACCAATGAGAAGGACTTAGGAATAACGGTTGACAACAGTATGCAATGCCAGCAAGCAGCTGTGAGGGCCATTAAGGTTTTGGCATGCAAAGAGGTATTGATTCAAGGGAGGAGGATTTTACCTCACCTTGAATACGCGGTACAATTCTGGGCACCGGTCCTTAAAAAGGACATTATGGAATTAGAAAAAGTGCAAAAGAGTGCTACAAAATTAATAAAGGGATTGGGAGATACTATGAAGATAGACTAAGAAAGTTAAAATGATATACGCTAGAAAAACGGCGTCTCAGAGGGGATATGATGACATTATATAAATATATATATTGGCCCTGCATATATTTATATACCATATATATATATATAAATATATGCAGGGCCAATATATTGAGCTCTTCAGTGACTGTTCATTAACAGAAATATACAAAAAACAAGAGGTCGCCCTCTGAGACTGGAAGAGCGCAGGTTTCCAGTACGACAAAGGAAGTGATTCTTTACAGTGAGGGCAATAAAGGTTTGGAATCCACTACCAAGGGAGGTGGTGGTATCCAATACATTAGATACCTTCAAAAGGGGTCTGGATATTTTTTTTAGAAAGGCATGACATACAGGGCTATAAATAGAATAACTTTAATATTTTAGAGCTTCTTGATCCAAAGAGAAATCCGATTGCCTCTTTGAGTCAAGAAGGATTTTTTTTCCCCGGATGGCAAAATTTGAAGTAGCTGAATTAGGGGGTTTTTTGCCTTCTTTTGGATCAAGAATAGGAAGGTTAGGTAGAAGGGTTGAAAATGATGGACTTAGGTCTTTTTTCAACCTTATTTACTATGTAACAGCTCCTCCTCCTATCTCCCTGACAACAGAGGCATGTCTTGGATACCAGGAAGTATACAAATATATACATTCATTATTCTACATATATCCACCGTTATGTATTTATTCCATACCTATTTCTATCTTTTAACCCCTTCAATCCCAGGGGGTTTTGGTACCTCAAGTCCCGGAGCAATTTTGCCATTTTTGTGCTATGTCGGTCCAGTGATTATTCTCTTTTCCTGTGAATAGTGTACCCATGTAAACTATATAGAGATAGAGCTTTCTTTTGATACCATAGTTAGGCTGAAAATTTAGGATGAGACATTTAGTAAAAACTTGCGAAAATTGGAAAAAAAAACCCTCCTACTTTTTAATACATTTTCCCTCTGAATCCTCACAAAATTAGGTAAAGTGATGGAAAATCCCCTCCAAGTGTTTTAACACTTTTGCGGTGCTCATGTTTAGATGTAATTTTCTCCTCACTTATTTAGTGTACCCCCACAAGTTATATAGTTTTTTTTACCCCATCAATGAAAACTAGTATTTTAACCCTTTCCATGCATGAGATTCTACCACAAGCCTTTGCCAAAGTTTGTGGTAGTAATTCATTTTGTATTTTTTTTTCACACAAATTGTACTTTGGGTATAAATATATGTATGGTACCATGTTATCAAACAACACCCCAATATGTGTTCAGCAACATCTCTCGAGTACAGTAATACCACCCATGCACGGTGGGGTTGAAAGGTCCCAGTTTGGTCAATCAGTACCTATGCCCTATCTTTGAGCCCGGCCACTCCAATTTACTCCATCAAACCATTTTTATTTTTTTTTCAAATTAGACACCCCTTCAGTATTTGAAATGCTTTTACTTTAACTCTTTTAAATTTTATCACTTGCTCATAATAAACTTTTTTACATTTTGCTGGAACTGGATGGTTCCTCTGATGCATAATTATTTTTAAATGTTACCACTTTTTTAGGCTTTTTATTAACTTTTTTTTTTTAAACATTTTACTAATCACATTGTGATTTGAAGGCTGGGTTCCATTGACTTGCATGGATGTATGCAGTACCTTATTCAACCTGCAAGTGGAGCCAGAGTTCTCTAGAGGGTCTCGAGACCCTCTGGTGAACTTTTCCAACTTTGTTATTTTTTTTTTAACGGAAGCACCGCCATCTTGAGAGTGGCAAAATCACTCGCAGTGGTGGTTGTGACCCCTCTCTGGAGCGTCCTGGGGTGAGTGTTCAGTGTTGCTGAATGTCTCGTGATGTCTCAACAATTTTTACCCTGTTAATTCCAGTTATGTGGGTTCGTCAATTTAATTTAAAATACTGCACTTACCTACTAATGCACTTTTTGTACGCTGTGTTAAGTTGCATATGCGCATTCTTATTTAACAGACGAGCTAGAAAACACACTACAGTTTACTTCACAATCCAACAGGTTTATGCGTCTTAACATAAAACCTGATTTATTTATATAGCGCATTTCTCCCAGCTGGACTCTAAGCACTTTTAGCGCATGCTCTCTGAATAGACCAATTGAAGGATAGTTGTTGTTATAATCCAATGAATGGTACTTTTTTAGCGATTGCAGAATGAAGGGCTGAACCTATAAGGATTTGAACCTGCAACCCTGAGGTTTTGGAATAGGCTCTGCAGTCATTGGCATTCACCAGCTGAGATATCTCACTATCCAAGCAGTCCTGTATCCAGGATCACGTTTGCACAGAGCCGCGTTGCACGTTTTCCTCTTGGGCATTTGTTTTCTGCTTCAGGTTATAACTGCACCCACATTACATCTTCAGAGCTACCCAAATCTACACCCTGTGTAACCGCACGTTCATTTTTATTGGTTTGCCTTTTTGAGAAATTATTGTGTTTATCACAGATTATGCCGTGGGTATTTCTCTTGGTTTCTCTCATGTCTTTTCCCACAGTATTTACAAAGACGGTAGTTGGCCTGGGATCCTACTTACAGTAGGGTTGTCCTCCTTTGTAGGTTTAAAGGTAACACGACGCATGTAAGAACCTGAAAGACTAGACAGGATCTCTCTGGCCGGGTCCTCAGCTTTGCATATTTTTCCCGGGCAACACGCTTTCTTTCTCAGTTGTGAATCTCTGATTCCACTAACTATTCTATAATGCTACGATAAAACCTGATTAGTCGTTTATTCCCAATTCCACAAACTAGTCTACTTCGGGGCAAATTATCATAATTTTAATTTAGTCTCTAGTGATATCTGTCCTCATTTCCTAATATTAGTGAACAGCAAAATCATTTACAGTGAAACCCAGTATCTGAGTACTTAACGGGGTTCCTATTTGCAGAAGAGCTGTGATCTCAATTGAATTACAGAAGGGCCTTGTATACCCCATCAGAGGGACCTTCACCAATTGAAGAGTGCTTTGTACCACTCCATACAAACTATTGTTTCAGCTAAAGCTCTGGTTGGCGCTTCGTCACGTAAAGCAAAGCCAGGCCAGGCGAAACTGCGCCACTTCACCTAAACCCTGCTATAGCGTATAAACACCTCGGTGAGTCAAAAAATGACTCCTTCCTTTTGAACTGCGTCGGGCACAGCTAAACCAAGAAAAGAAAATACAAATAATAATAATAATAATAATAGCAATAATCCTCAATAAGTCGCCTGTCTTCGCATAAAAAACGACCACCAGCTAACGCTAAGCTTACGCTACAAGGCGCCTTTTCCCTCAGGGTCTGCTTTTATACGGCTTGCGCCGAACGCCCCGCCTACACCACAGAATGTACCATTTCTTTAGCATGTGAGATTCCCGCTCTCACCTCAGACACCGAACCTCGAGTCCTCGCCCCGCTACATAACATAGTATTGATGGGCGAGCTATTACAACCAACTCTAGTATTTTCCGTAGGAAACGCATCAGTTATTCCAATCTCCGCGTTATGAGGCGATCGCGTGAGCAGGCGGCCACCCCTTTAACCCGCAAGTGGTAGGTACAGCGGCGCGCTCTCTGGCGCTTGCTGACCGTGTGTGGAGCCGTCACTGCAGCTTCATTGATTCCCGCCCGAAATTGACCGGCGGGAGGTATGCATTAGTCTGCCCTTCCTCGCTGTTAAGATCACCGAGGCTTCCGGCCACCGTTAAGACCGCCGCCATGGCGGAGGGGGAGTTGAAAGTGCCGGAGGAGATGTTCAAGGGTGTGAAGTATTACCCCGTGGGGGATCTGGATCCTCAGGTAGGTGGCTAAAGACTCGCGTTCCCTCATTATTCTGTATTACGGGTTTGGGGGAGCGCTTCGTGCTCCAGGGTTCAGTGTGAGGGAAAACAGGCGGCTCGGGAGCTTGCAGGGTCGGCCTGAGGCCCCTCTCCGCACTTCGTATTAACTTCTCCCTCGTTGTAACGTGGTGTTTGCCCTTTGTTTTCACCCCTTGCGCTTTGTTGTGCCCTTTACGTTTGTTTCTCTCCACGGCGTATGTGCGCGTTATTCCCTTTCTCAGGTATTTACTTGTTGCAAAAAAGTGAGCCCATTCGTACTTCAAGCTGCCTTTTGGAGGGCTCGGGGAGATGACGTAAGCAGCGTACTTCCTGCGAAATAGTGAGACACGCATTGATCCGAGTTTCAGCGGCTCTAACAAGTAGCATTTCGGCAGCTTGGCCTCTGCTGTCAGTTTATTCATTAGAATCGCGTTGTTTTAATCTAGAGCTGTTTTAAGAAGATGTAATTTTCTAGCCCTGATGTTTGTTTCAGAGGAATATAAATATCTAGATAAGTATAAGCTGCACGATCACTGGGGATGGCTATGTTTTTTATATATATACATATATATATATTACTAAATTAAAGTATAAAAGTACGGCCTTTATCTGGTTTAATGGACCTGATGAAAGAATGTGAACTTACAAGGACAACAGAATTATTGTACTTTTATGCCAGTATAATGAGAAAAAATAAATGACATCACTGAAACTTCCTGTGTTCGAGACTATATATCATTATAGATATAACTGTTAAAATACAAGTGAATAAATATTACATATAATTTCGCCCCTCCTTTTGTTTGTTGCCCATACTACTTTAGATTGTAAGCTCTTGAGTGGAGCCCTAAAAAGCCCACCATTGAGGTCCGGGTTAAATTGTACAGCGCTGCCTGATAATATAATTGTTATAATCCGAGTGAGTAAATGTTATGCGTCTCAGTACTAGTAGGATGTGGCCGGTTTGACCTGTTTTACCTATATTTATACGTTAGCATTTCGCAAAATTTAAGTAGCAGAACCCCTAAAAAACGAAGTCATCGTCCCATCAGCCACACAGGGTTTAAGGAAAAACTGTGATAAATAAAGCATCTGTCTCTGCAAATAGAGGTTAAGAGAGAGACTTGTGCTGTAACTCTAAAAAGCATATTTATTATAAGTTACTTTATCCGATTAAACACATTCTATTTACTTTACTTGTGTAGCTTCTGTAATGTAGGTGGAAATACACTTTTTATTTTTCAGGGAATTTAAGAGAAAGCATGCAAAGGAATCATCTGCATGCAAACTGGGTAGTTCCCCAATATGTGATTTATGTTATGAATGCACTCCGTGTCCGAGACTCCTTGGTTATATCAAGAAGGTGAAAAGAAATGTATTTTGCCAACCCAGCTACACAGATCCGATGGTTCTAAGGTTCTCTCTTGAGTGTAGGGCCTCTAGGCAGTCTGCTTGCCTCCTGCCGTCCACATCTGTTGAGAGGTAGATAATCTAGAATGTCATAGAGTATGTTGCAGACAATTGGAAAGCGTTTCCCATTTGGGTCATTAGATTGCTTTTTTGGGGGGGAGGGTCTGCACAGGAGGACCATTTGCAGCCATTGGCCATCATGTAAAATATCATAGACCTTAAGAATATTTTTTGGGAATCCAACAGATTTTTCAGGTGTTAACAACAGTGTGGCAAGAATCACAACCAATTAAGCAAACATGAGCCAAAGATAAAGTCGAATAATAAACAACCTGAAATGCAAATGGAAATACCATAACCATAAACCAATAATATAACTTAAGGGGAATTCCCGTGGAAAAGCAAGTATTTTTATTTGAACAATAAACACAGTGCTGTATACAGTAATGCATTTTTTTATACATATATTAATTTTTATTCATTTATAGCAAAAAATATAATACATGCCTCTAAGACTTAACAATACAAAACAAACAAATAAAGTATACAGTGAGATGCAGCAAGGAGAGAAAAAAACCCAGAATCGCTCCTACTCAGGCCTCCAATATTTTTAATATTCTTTCCCGTTTCCTAATTTTGATTATATTGAATCCATTTAATTTGGTTATACCCAATTCCATTTTACAATGGTAGATTGTACTTATTTTAATGCATTTTATTGTTAACCGAAGCATGGTTTTATTTTATTTCGCCCCAGGAAGCTTCTTTTATCTGCAGACCTGGAAGCTGCCAGTTTAGGCAGGTCTAATATTTAGAGTGACTTTCCCTACTCGACTACCACACTGAGCTAGTTCTTTGACAAGTCTGCTTCCCCATAGGCTTTCATTAGTCAGTGTCCTGCAAAATAACGTCCGTAAAGACATGATTGTATGAGCTTGGTGTGCAAGAACTTGGCTGTCCCGCACAGTGCCCTGACCTCAACCCCATTGAACGCCATAAGGATGAACCGGAACGGAGATTGCAAGCCAGGCGTCTCTTCCAACATCAGTGCCTGACCTCACAAACGCTCTACTGGATGAATGGGCAAAAATTCCCACAGAAACCCCCAAAACTTTGTGGAAATTCTTCCAGGAAGAGCGGAAGCCGTTATAGCTGCAAAGGGGGAACCGACTTCATATTAATGTCTATGTATTTAGAATGCAATGTCATCAGATCCCCTGTTGGTGTAATGGTCAGGTGTCCCAATACTTTTGTCCATATAGTGTATCCATAAAGCTGAGCATCTGCCGGTGAAGGTGAGAGTAACCTGAGTGTCGCAAGCACCCAGCAAGTGTATTTGGGTTTTTCTTGTTTTTTTTTTATTATTTTTATTTATATGGACTAATATATAGATGCGGCACTATTTTGTCTCTCATGTGTCCCTACAATAGCAGATTAACATGGATGCCTTCAGATTTATAGAAGGTGTATTTTCTCAGTTCAAGTTGTTCTTTTATAAACTCGATGTCAATTATGCAACAGGTGGTTCAGATGCTGAAAGCTGGAAAGGCAAAAGAGGTATCCTATAATGCTCTCGCTACACACATTATTGCAGAAGATGGGGACAACCCCGAAGTTGGAGAAGCGCGTGAGGTTTTTGATCTTCCTATTGTTAAAGTAAGTGATTTAAACATTAGTGTTTTTGAGTACATACGCCAGCACTTTTATCCCACACCTTTTCTATACAGTTTAATTTGCTCGTGTTTCATTGATTTATGGAAAATATATAGATTATTCCAATATTGGCTAAATGGTTGATGTGGTATGGAAGCGTGAAATGAATTCAATGGCTCTCTTGCCCATGCTTAAATTTAAAAGGTAAATGTCACAGATTGTTACCAGTCCTAATTCTTAACACCTTACTACACTGTTTGCATGAGGAGTAAAGGATAATTTGTATAAAATGTCTTTGCCATACCTTTGGGTTCTGATGTAATGTAGAGAGAGTGATTGATGGCTGCTAAAATGTCACCGCGGACACAACTTTTTTCAGTCTCTGCGTGGGTCCTGTTGTGATTCGCGGATTTTCTTCATGGGTTTTCAAAGCGCATGTCCTCTGTCCTGTAAAGGATGCCAACGTGTTCTGCTCTTAGGCGTTAGACTCGTGCTATTCATGTATATGGGAGCAAATTTATAGGCGTTCTTAAAAAGTTGATATTAATGACAATCTATGCGATGCTTAAAACTGGAAGGAAAAATAACCATGCTTTTAATCTTGTCTGCTTTGTGGCCGCATGTTATACTTTTCCCTTATAGTAGGCACTTACAATGCACTTTTAATACACAAATGTTGCATATTTTGCTCTGTAAGTATACGTTTAACATATAAAGCTGAAGTGTAGGATTAGGAGATATCTGTGCTTTAAGGATTTTACTGGTTTATCCACCCGAGGCTCATTTGGTCAACAAGTTATAACAGAGTATAAAAATCGGAAGAATTTAGTTCTTAAAACATATTCAGGAGTTATGCGCTACTGGTGTTTGTGTCAAGCCCTCTCGTATAGGAATATAGTATACTTTATTGATTATACACCTTCTAAATACCTCTACTTCTGTATAGCTGACTTAATGCATCGACAAGGGTTACATTACACCAGCCCCCTCTGCTGCTTTTATGCATTTTTCTGTCTTAGGGCCTATGGGTTTTGAAACTAAGTCCCGGGGAGCTTCGCAGCAGATAAACTTTTTATATTTATAAATATGTGCAGAAATTGTCCATTTTATAAGTTTTATTGGGCCAGCGTAGAATAAGATGTAGAATTACGTAGGGTTTTGGAGCCTATGCTCCCCGAATCACAATAAAAGGTGAACAATCAAACAACAATCCATTTACTATTATTGATAGGTAAGATTACATAATATGGTCTCTTAGAGAAGCAAAACATATTGTTCTGTAAAAAAAAACCATGTCTGTTGCATGCTGTAGTAATCATTTGGTGGGGGAAAAACTCGGCTTTGAAAGTAATCTTTGTGTTTTCTTTTCTTTGCAGCCCTCCTGGGTTATATTGTCTGTTCGCTGTGGCGCCCGCCTTCCGTATCCTTGAGTTTTTTGATTTATTGGTTACAATGTTACCCTGAAGTTTGCAGTGTGTTTTTTGTTTCAGAATTTTTAAATGGAATAAAATAGATTTATATGAATGAGAAGGCTCATTGTAGCCTTACTTACAGAAACGATTGGGTCTCAAAAGTCAGGCCGCAGAAGTGCATTTAGAGCCAGATTATACTGCTGAGAGTGCCCGTAAAGCAGGGCTCGACAGATCCCAGGTCGCAATGGCGACTGAGAATTTTGTCCTGACGCCTAGGTGTTTGTCAGCCTGTTAAATCCCCCAAAAATGCCCCCACGTCGCCACAACCAGCACAGCCACCACGAGCCCGCCCTGAGCCAGTGATCACTCCCACTGAGTGATTCTGTAGGCTGAAAACGCGATTGCAGGCAAACCAGCAATTGCGTTTTCAGCTGCCACAGACGGCTTCAGGGAAGGGGGTTGTGTGTTGATTGGGTTGACCTGACACAAAACCCCCCTGCTGCCTGATCGCTCCATGAGAGCGAAAGTGCAGCGTTAACCCCTTCAATGCCGTGATCGCGGCATTTTAGGGGTTAATTTCCGTTTTGTACGGGGCTCAGCTGGTGGTGGTCTGCCTGGAAGCCCAATAAAAATAACAGCACTGACCTGAAAGTCCAGGGTGCTTCCAGGTCAAACGCTGTGAGTTTAGTAAGTGGGCTGATGATGATCAGATCCCTCCTGACCAACTGTTAGTTTTTAAAAAAATCCTGGCTGCTATCACAATTAATGTTTTTTGTAACCCATCCAACGTTGATGTTTGGCACAAAAGTGATCTAGCATAAAATACTCTTGTTAGTGCTTATAATAGTATTTATGCAGCTAGTTAAAGTGATACTGTTCATAGTATGAGTTCTGTGCCCACTGATTATTACGAGCATGTCGCCTCTTCCTCGACATCCCATAATAAGAAGGCAAACGGTTGTACATGTGTATCTTTTGTAAATTTTTAGGTCATATTTTCTTTCAACACAAAGGCTCTTTTTAATGAGCGTCTCACAAAACCAGTTCCTTCCTTAATATATATGAACAGTGAGAATGGATTTTCTCCAGAGTCTGGCCAGATCTTTTTTGGGGTCGTTGCGTGTCTCTCACAGGTACGTTTGAGGATTTTTTTTCTATATTTTTGCTGTGCCTTGCTTTGATAGGAATTAACGTATCAGTGCTATATTTTACATTTTCATACAGGACGAACTTGACAAGCAAAATTATTACTGGGATTTGTTTGGATTGTTTGTTTTTTTTATACAATTATGGAGTGACAATATTTCACAGCTTTAGAATATGTGATTATGAGACATTACTTATATAGTTAACTGTTATGCACTGAAGCTGTTTAACGCTCTTTTAAGTGTCTCCTAGTATGGTTACAGCTCATGTGACAAATATGGTTATTAAGCCAGTGAATGTCAATATAACAGACGCTTATTGTGATTATATGTTGCTTCCAGCTAAGACACCGACAACGATCTGTTTGTTCCTCTAAGCAGAGATTCATTTTCATTTCACCATATTAAGTTGGTAGTATGCAGGGCAAACTCAGCCCTCCGAGTTAGGGAAATGTGCTGTTTTTACAAAACATACTTTTTTTTCTCACCTCTGTGATGTTTTCAGAGAAAGGGATAAGGGGAAGTAAATAATGAAATTTAGTATCTATTTTTATAGGCGCTTGAATGCTGTTCAATACAGCCATTGCATTTTTGTTACAAAAAGCCAACAAAAAAACATATTTATTCTTTTTCCTATGTATTAGGTTTCCCCAGACGATCGGAATGCTCTTTGGGCGCTAACTACATTTTACGGTGGGGACTGTCAGCTCAGCTTAAACAAAAAGTGTACACATTTAATCGTTCCTGAACCTAAGGGGGTAAGAATAATTGTTTTTTTTTTGTGTGTTTTGTTTTGTTTTATGGTATCATTATCACATCTTATACATTTATATACTTTTTTTTTTTTTTTTTTTTTTTAGATGTAAACGCACTTTTTTTTTCTTTTTATGTAAATAAAACTGAAATCACAGCGCAAGAATAATAAACTACTAAGTGCAGTGTCTACACAGCACGACTAAAAGTGATTGCTTCAGGCTAATTAGAAGATATTTAAAGACATTTAAAAAAAATTAGAAAAATTAAATTAAACAAAAAAAAATTAAGCAATCCTAAAAATACAGCTTGTGTTTCTTTTATATATGTGGCAGTATGGTTATCCACGGTAATAATGTAAAGTGATTAGATTGTGTGACAGCTAACTGTACTTAGAAATTGCTTGGCTTATGGGCACACGAGGAACTCTGATCTAAAATATGTTGTGTTTGATTAGTTTAACTTCTATATTTCATTTGTTACTAGAAAATGTATAATTATGTGCAGTGTTGTAAACATATGTTCTCCTTATTTTCTAGAATAAATATGAATATGCTTTTCAGCGTGGAACTATAAAAATTGTTACTCCAGACTGGGTTTTGGATTCAATATCTGAGAAGAAAAAGAATGATGAAGCACCTTATCACCCACGCCTGATTGTATATGAAGAGGAGGAGGAGGAGGAAGAAGAGATGGAAAATGAGGACAGAGACTCTCAAAATGTTAGTGGAGATGAGGAAAAAAGCTCCTCTAAATCAAGCCCATTTACTTCCCGGGAAGGGTCTCCTTTGGCCAACAGAGAGTTTTCGCCTAAACGTACCACCTCAAATAAGTCAAAGGGCGAGCTAATGTTTGATGATTCCTCGGACTCTTCTCCTGAAAAACAGGAAAGGAATTTAAATTGGACACCGGCAGAAGTCCCGCTGGTGAATACTGCCAAACGAAGACTTCCACATGGCAAAGACTCTGGGCAGATTGACTTGTGTGCCAATGTTCCACCAGTGCTGGGCAATATTTTGCCTCCTGAAGCCCGAAGCAGTTTGCTTACGGCAGCCCCTGGGACCCCTGGTTCTGAAAGACCAGATTTGATGTCTTTCCGTGGTCCAGCTGTAAGGACGCTAAGAAATATTACTAATAATGCAGAGATACAACAAATTAATAGACCATCAAATGTAGCACAGGTAAGATTTTCTGTATAAATGTATGTACGCAAAAAGGCCATAACCCCCTTTTCCAATTCCAGATCAAATAAGCAATTTCATTTCATACGGAGTTTACCTATTTGATCATTATTTTTTTCATTGTAGATCTTGCAAACTCTTTCAGCATCTACCAAAACTTTAGAACACCAAGTTACCCACCCACAGCAAGGGCACCCAAACACTGTTTTTGGGCAAGTAAAACCTTTAACGTCAGAATCACATTTGTTGCAACAGTCACAGCAACAGCCTCAACATCATCCTCTTGTACAGCTGCAGCCGCAACAACTACTGCAGTTGCAACAACAGCAACAAATTACACAGCAGTCTTTCCCGCAACATCAATTTCCACAAGTGAACCAACAACACCACGTCACACAGCTGCAGTTTTCGCAGCAACAGTTACATCGACCGCAGCAGCAAACAATTCAACACTTCCAGCAACATGCGCTGCAGCAGCAGCTTCATCAGCTACAGCAACAACAGACCTTGCAGCAGACTCTGCAGCAGCAGCAGCAAAATCTACAACAGCAACAGAATCTTCAGCAACTGCTTCAGCATCAGCAGAGCCTGCAGCAGAATCCAGCGCAGCAGCAAGCCCTGCAGCAGCAACCAACGCTGCAGCAGTCTATTCAGCAGCAACAGGTGCTTCAGCAGAATATCCAGCAACAGACGCTTCAGGCAAGCCTCCAGCAGCAACAGAATCTTCAACCAGCCATTCAGCAGCAAAATCCAGCTGTGCAGCAGAACCTGCAGCAAAGTATGCAACAAATTCAACAGCAGCAGAATATGCAGCAGATTCAGCACCTGACACTTCAACAGAAACAACAAATACAGCAGCAGCTCCAGGCGCATACCCTGCAACAACAGTTACAAACGCAGACTCTTCAACAGCAGCAACTTCAGGCACAGGCACAGACACTACAGCAACAGCAAATTCAACCACAGACTTTGGCTCAACATCCAATGCAGAGTCAGATACTACAGCAGCAACAGCAGCATCCGCTTCAAGGACAGGCTATGCCACAGCATCAGATGCAGTCGCAGACCCTTCCTCAGCAGCACCACCTGCAGCAGCCGCATCAGTTACAAACTCAGACCATGCAGCAGCATCAAATGCAACCACAGAACATCCAGCTGCAACATCAAATTCAGACACAGACTCCGCAGCAGCATCAAATCCCACCCCAAATGCTGCAGCAGCAAACTCTACAACAGCAGCAAATCCAGCAGCAGGCTCTGCAGCTGCAGCAGCAACAGATGAAGCAACAGACCCTACAGCAGCAGCAACAACTGCAGCAGCAAATACAACAGCAGCAAACACTTCAGCAGCAACAAATGCAACAGGCCACCCTTCCTCAACAGCAAATACAACAACCTTCAGTTCAACCGCAGTCGGCACTCCATCAACCGCCTATCACACAGGTGTCAATCCAGCAGCAGCCTTTACAGCCAGGTGCACTACAGCAGCCTTCCCTTCAGCAGCAGAAACCCAACCTCCAGCAGCTACAGCAACAGTTACAGCAGCAACATCTCCAGCGACTGCAGCAGCAAAGACAAATGCAAAATCAGGCACAGCAGCAGCTACAGCACCAAATTACTAATCATCAGGCAACACAGCCGCAGCAACTTCACGGTCATGATCCATCTGTAGAAAGTAAGTTGAGCAGTAGATCTTTGAGGACCCAACTGCTGCATTTATTTACCAGATATTTGCACCCGTTTTCCAATAATTTTTTAATAAAATGTGGGCGGGGTTTCTCCTCCTGGGACAGTACAGACCACCTAAATGAGTCTCAAACATTTGTTAAATTTCTTAGGTCCTGGAATGGACCTTTTTAATTATTCAACAAAATTATGGGAAGGTTTTTTGGTTTCCCTTTAACAAAAATATAGTTTTGCTTTTGCCGTTTTGACTTAAAGCTACTGAAGCTAGAGCTGTATGTCACCTAGCAGACCCGCAACAAGCATCCCCCATACATCCCTGCGTATGTATTAGGATTGGTTTTTGGCTACATAAGGAACATTTTAGTATGAAATCCCTTGACTTGTTTTGAGATGCATGTTTTTTTTTTCTTTTTAAATGCAGTTTTGTTGGCATTAATATAGATGTATGCCTTTTGTGGCCCTTAGCAGTCTAACTTTAAGATTGTCTTTTAAGATGGAATATTTAGGCTTTCATAAACATATTTTCTAGTTCCTGAAGACTATTTTCTCTTGGGCTGTGTATTTGCAATTGCTGACTACCCGGAACAAATGTCTGATAAACAACTTCTTGCAACCTGGAAGCGGGTAAGATTGCTTTGTACCTCGTTTTAACAAACATCACTGTGAATTTGAACAGACCTTATGCTGAATATATATATAAGGAGACATATTTACATATTGTCCTGAAACTATTTATTTCTAAAAAAAAAAAAACCAAACAAACCTATTTAGAGGCACACCAGTGAGGTCACTGAAAGTAGAAATCACAAAAAACCCCAAACTCTAGCTTCCACCTCAACATCCCGCTCTAGCTGATTTCTTTTTGTTTTGGCTTTTTTATTATTATAATGAAAATGAAACCATGACCTTCACCTCTAAGGTGCAAGTCTATGTAAATATCCATCTTACCTCTTATTTCTCTTCTGTAAAGATAATTCAGACCCATGGTGGTACTGTGGATCCCACACTTACAAATAGGTGTACTCATCTTCTCTGTGAAAGCCAAGTCAGCAGCATGTATGCCCAGGTGAGTATCAATGTCTTAATAGATTTCTTGCTACCCTGTAGTAAACTATTAATTATCCAGGGGGGTCATTGACTGGGACACTAGCATATTAACACTTTTGTTCTTAAATCACTCCAGTATTTTGACCTTGTGCTTTGGACCACTGTCCTTTTCATAGCCTCTAAGACTCTCTATCTCACACATTTGCTGTTCAAAAGACTTCTTGTAAGACGTCTCATTTCGTTCTGGCATTCCTAATTAGGCTATGAAGGAGCGGAGGCGCTGTGTAACCGCTCATTGGCTGAATGCTGTCTTAAAGAAGAAAAAGATGGTACCTCCTCATCGAACCTTGCATTTCCCTGTTGCGTTTCCACCAGGAGGCAAACCGTGCTCTCAGCATGTAAGGATATTTTTTTTTGTCTCTGTCTTAGTTGGTATGTAGCAATCATTGACATTTAAGCAATCGAACCACCGAATGATGGTAAACTAGTTAATGAAGCTTACATTATTTCATTATATATTATATATTTTGTTGGTTCTTGATAGATTTCTGGGGTATTCATTTAACAATTTTTTTTCTTGTGTATCAGATTATTTCGGTGACGGGGTTTGTTGACAGTGACAGAGATGACTTGAAGCTAATGGCTTATTTGGCGGGTTCCAAGTACACTGGGTATCTCTGCCGAAGCAACACAGTTCTTATCTGTAAAGAGTAAGTGATGGATTTTTTACTCTGTCTTCTTTCCCTCCTTTTAAGTGTTGTAATTGATACTAGAATTGGTGATCATATACAGCATTATTTTGACTTTATCATTACATAAAGTATGCAGTCTTGAATGTGAAAGTTGCTGGTGGATGAGATGAATGGCCTTCTGGAATAGCTGTGTTATGCTCATGCATAGTGATCATAAATGCATCATTTGTCATGGTGCAGTGGCCCGTACGCACTGGGGATTATAGCCGCTGTTGGCTTTTTTTAATGTTCTGCTCTTCCCTGAAATTACTATGTATAAACTGTAGCTGCGGTCTATTGCAACTTCAAAGGAAATCCAGGTTTTAACATTTTGACAGAATTCTCAGCTAAACCCAGCTTTATGCTCATTTATTTATATTTTATTATTATTCCTTGCCTTCTCTACAGTGCATTCCTCTGGCTGCTATTAATCTACATCAGGCATTTGCAGTTCACAGTTGGTGGGACCCTGACTGTATACATTTTTTTTGTCTTGTTTTCTCCCAGTTGTAACAACTGTCTCTTTTGTTTAGGCCCAGTGGGTTGAAATATGAAAAAGCTAAAGAATGGAGGATACCGTGTGTCAATGCCTTGTGGCTCTGCGACATTCTTCTTGGAAACTTTGAGGCTTTGCGGCAGATTCAGCACACTAGATACACTGTATTTAATCTTCAAGATCCGCTTGCTCCTTCTCCACATCTGGTGTCTAACCTTCTTGGTAAACACACTTTTAACATTTTACTATTCACACATTATGCCTAGTTTTGCTTTGATAATTTGGTGGGCAGCCTGTTTAAGTTGTAATCTACCCTTATTCCTTGAGTTATTTAATGTGGTAAATAGCGGAACATTAATGAACCCACATGCAGTTTGCTTACTACTGTTTGTGTCCAGTTGAATTTATATTTAAATATTGTAAATATATCAGACAGATGAAAAAGATATCTAAAAAATAGTAAGTGATCATCTCCCTATTCACTGCTGAACTATTTTATCAAGAGAGTGAATGGGTTTTATTGTACTTTTTCCCCTTCATGCCCCAGCTATGTAGGAGTGTTAATTAACATTTACCTTATGATTGGAAATTGATATGGATTTTTTTTCTCAGTTACATACTGCATAAGGTTGAAAAAAGACCATCAAGTTCAACTTTTCTACCTAAACTTCTTACTCTTGATCCAAAAGAAGGCAAAAAAACCTTCGAATTCTGCCATCAGGGGTAAAAATTCCCTTTTGACTCCAAAAGGCAATCAGATTTCTCCTCGGATCAAGAAGCTCTAAAATATTCTATTTATAGCCATTTAGTAACTGGGTGTTGTGGTTTATCAAGGCTGACAAATGGTAATGGAGATGCATTTATTGAGACAGGGTGTGCAAATCATAGGTGCCCACAACCTGGAAAAAAGTTGCAGAACTAATTTGGCTGTTCCAAAGACCTTTCGATTTTGTGAAGAACGCTGTATACAAGCTCTGTGATGCAGCTGCAATATGTGGGTTTTTTCTCCTTTTTTTGGTAGTTATGAGCATAAACCAACAATTTTCAATTTACTTATCTTCTTTGCAGATGCATGGAGAGTTCCATTAAAGGTTTCATCAGAACTTGTTATGGTATGTTTACAACAAACATCATTTTGATTTTTAAGTTGATTAAGGGGCACAAATAGCTTCCCCGTATAGAATGTCAGGTTATGTAGTTGGTATAGATTTTACTTAGAATACCAGCCTCTTGTAAAACATAATAATTGAACTTTGGAAAGAGATACATTCTAAAATGCATATGTATGTGATTCCTGAAAACAGATCTTAAAGGGAAACACCAGCCATCATATGCACTTTGATGCATATCATAGCTGATCGGCCCTTTTTAGATTATCCTTTCATTATTGCAAGTGCTCTGGAGGGATTCTACATGATCCCTCCTTATACATTTGCCTGTTTTCCATGCCCCCAAGCCTAGGATGGTAGGAAATATCTTGAACTGAACACATCTACTTGTTTTCCTTCTATATGAAAAGAATGCATTTTAAAGTGATTGCAAAGTACTTCAATATGCATTCTTTATGAGACTGTATGGGATACTAAACTGCCTTTTTCATATATAATGTGCCTCGCTGTGCTGCTAGAAAATTGGCATGGCTTACCAGTGATCGGGGCTGTGGAAGGTACACCATTCAAACACCCAAAATTACAGGCAGAGCAGATTAGTATGCATTCATCGTTGTAACAGAAAAAGGCTAATTCTGAACCACATCCGTGCACCACTTAATCAACGTTTACAACAAGCCAAATTATAAATAACGTGTTTAGCTAGTGCTGAAAAAGTTTACCACCATGGTTACTAATACGGGTTAATCTCTTCCTGACTATTAAAAACACATAACCAAGGCTGCTTCTGATGTTTTGTATGCAGCTCCTAATATCTACATATATTTTTTTTTTACACATCTATGCTGAAATCTATTGACATTTTTGAGACACAAGTGCTGCAGTCTGTATCAGTTAAAACCCTATGATTTTTTTTAGAGATGAAACAACGAATCGATTAAATCGATAATAATCGATAACGGAAATCGTTGTCGACTATTTCCGTTATCGATTAATCGAGTGATCGATTCGTTGTTGGAGCACTCGGCTCCTTTTACCTACCTCCGCGAGCGTTTCCCGGCTTCTGCTACGCGCTCTGCAGTCTCCACCTTCTTTGAGCTTCAATTAAGAAAAGGATGTTTGTCCGCGTGTGAATAAAGTTTTCAACTTCTTGAAGCTTGGAAGTGGTCGTTCCTTTTCTTAATTGAAGCTCAAAGAAGGTGGAGGTCCATAGCTGAGGTAAGTGATTCTCTATGTGTGAATGTCTATGTGTGAGTGTCAGAGTGGGTGACTGGGTGCAGGGCTGGGTGTTAGTGTGGGTGCAGGGCAGGGTCAGAGTGTGGGTGCAGG
>VKOC01006493.1:0-20590 GCA_009364415.1 Spea multiplicata
ATTGCCCCCAGCCAGCCCAAATTGTGTATTTATGCCACCCAACTAGCCCCCTTTAGTATCATGTCAGCCCTGGCACCCAGATCGCATCCACAGGACCGGCCTAGGACCCAGGCTGGAAGCATAGGCTTTTCCATCTTTGCCCCCAAACAGCCCCCCTATTCTCATGAATAGGAACAGCGACACACAACCAGGGGGTCTATACATACAATTTATAAAAGCCAAATAATATAAAGCTGTCGCCGTCGCAAAAACATCGACTATTATTATTATTTCTTTAAAATGGCGCCACCATATTCCGCAGCGCTGTACGATGGGTAGACTGCGCCAACGTATGAATATTTTCTGCAACGGTCACAAAAATAAATAAACCTAGAAGCCTTCTATTCTCCCCGTTTGTGAGAGCGCTACGGATTGTGATGGGGCTCTATTTATGAAATAGGATGGAGCGGCATAAACAGGGCAGGAGTGGGGAGGAAAAAAGCAATTACAATTTCCCCCAAATTCTTCATTCTCAAATAATCACCCAAATGCAAGCAATTATTGGTTCTTTCATCCGAAATGGACTTATTAGACAGATGCTGTGATAAGACCCCTTGGAGTCGCCGCGGGAATCTCTACATCGTCACAAATTCTACAACTTCATATAAAAAAAACTGATAAAAATCACACGGTGAGTCTGACAATGTACATTTTTCTTTATCGCTGTCCACTTTTGTTTCTATGGAAACAAGAAAATCGCCTGAGCAGATTACAGCTTTAGAATATATATATATATATGTTAATAATAAAAATAGAACCTGCCGGCAGATCGGCCCCGTTCGGCCCCCGTCTAGTCTTCCCGTTTCTCCTGCTGTAAAGACTCAAACCTTAATCAGTCGTTGGTCTCATCTTAGATTCAGGAGCCGGATGTCTGTCCCGCGCATGTATTAGCCTCTACCACTTCTGCTGGGAGGCTGTTCCACTTATCTACCACCCTCTGAGTAAAGTGAAACTTCCTTACGCTCCATCTGAATGCAATTGCATTTTTTTTTCTCCACTACCCCGGACAAGGAGAACACCAGAGAGATAGGCAGGGATGACGAGACTCCTGTGCCATATACTCACAGTCCTGATGGATCCGAGACAGTTGGCAGTTATGTAAGCATATTGTTTAAATGTACTGAACAGGTTGGTATTTCAGAATTCTGGAATGATACCCCCTCGCGATGTCGCACCTGATGTTCAGGTAGATCGCCCCCAAGGTGTATAAATACGGCGAATGTCGCCAGCATCGTGGAATATGATGGCGCAATATAAATTAATTAATAAACAATAAAAACAATTATTTTCAATATAAATATATATAGATTTAAATTCAGATTAAAAACATTATTTATTGATGATTAAAAATAATTGTGCTTTTTAACATTCATGGTTCAAAGCACTGAATATTACATCGAAATATAACAATCCCGCATTAATGACAAATGTCATATGACATGCATTCAGTTTAAAAAAAAAAAATCTTCCATATAAGGGGAAATAATCTTGCAACAAAACAAACTAATTTTCTCTTATTAATATAGGAAAAAAGAATTGTTAAAATATCTTTAAAATCGCATTTTTTATTTACTTATTCCCCACTGATCTGGCGCCATTAACACCTTACAGCTGGAGAGAAACAATTGTTCTGAAAGGGTTAAATAGACTGGCAACGTTAAAAAAAAGTGATAGCTTTACATGAGAAGGTGCTAGCTAGGTGGAGCAGCCTCCCAGCAGAGGCGGTAAAGGCTAATACAGTAATGAAATAAAGCGTAACATACCCCGCGGAGTACTGGTCTGAGTGTCCCCGATCCAGTATGGGAAAGCAGCCCTTTAAACACTCTCTCCAGTGAGGCCACGCCCACTCCCAGTAACACACACACTCACTTAAATGCTCCCATTTCTAATGACTTCGTTTTAAAGCACAAATTAGGCAACAGCGCGTCTGGTGCCCGGGGGCCGACGGGGGCCGCCTGGCGAGCGATAGGAGACAATGTCACAAGAAATACAGCCGCTTGCACAAGGAAGGCAAAATGAGGGCAGGGGCGTTGGAAACGATGCCACCCTGAGCCCTGGAACCTGGTGTTCCTATACCTCTCAAGTGTCCCTGATTAGTCTGCCCAGTCCCTCCTTGGGCCCCAAACCCCTTCCTCCCCGATGCCCCTCTTTTCTAGGAGCTCGGAATGTTTGCTGGTATGAGGGGATCGCAGGGTTCTACGGCCCTAAAAGCCCCGATAATGTGTATAGAAACAGCAGGGAATGGGTTAATAAACGGGGTAAATAAAATGCATTATTCTATTTCTAAATATTTTCTGCACCAGTCACACAGAAACGTCTCCCCTTTAGACAGCGCTACGGAGTCTGATGGCGCTCTACTAATACAATAGAATGAAGTGGCATAAATAAGGCTGCAGCGCCGGCGAGGAAAAAATAATTAAAAATTAAATTTAAACAGGCAGTCCCTGTTATATCAGGATAAAAGGAGGAGAGGCGAGGGAGAGAGAGAAGTGATAGAGAGAGAAAAGCGAGAGAGGAGAGTGAGAGTGAGAGAGAGGAGAGTGAGAGGAGAGAGAGAGGAGAGAGAAGAGAGGAGGAGAGGAGAGAGAGAGAGAGAGGGGAGAGAGAGAGGGAGAGAGAGGGAGAGAGAGGGAGAGAGAGAGAGAGGGAGAGAGGGAGAGGAGAGGAGAGAGGAGAGAGGGAGAGAGAGAGGAGAGAGAGGAGAGAGAGAGCAGAGAGAGGAGAGAGAGAGAGAGAGAGGAGAGAGGAGAGAGGAGAGAGGGGAGAGAGGGGGATGTGATGGAAACATTTCATTCGCATAGGAAAGAGAAGCAGCGCACGCGATGTCGGTTTTGCACCGTGCCGTGACGGCCCTTGTTGGAGACGCACGCGAGACACACGGATGGTTACACGTTTGTAAACGGAAAAAGTTTTGGGGGCTTTTATTATTTTTTTGTAACTGTTTCAGTGCCAGAGAGTAAGCGAAGGGGTTAAAACTGTTGTTCCACCTACATAAGAAACAAAAGCCCAGTAATTGCACCCTATTAACCCAAACACACAGCTGTCATTTTATTTATCTCTGAAAAATCACGTAAACCCAACACGGACACTCTTAAGAAGCCCCCCCGGTTTCTATGGAAACATCCTATAAGCACATTGTTTTTGTGTGTGTGTGTCAGTCATGTGACAATTAAGTATTCCCGGGGATAAACATTATGAATGAGGCAAAATTCCAGAATATATATATATTTTTTTTAGAAACCTGGGTATTCTGAGAACAGAGTAACCCCTTCACTGCCAGAACGGTCTCTGACATTATGGAGCGGTTAGATGGGGCGAGTTACCGGCGGCAGGTCACGGGACTGGCTGAAGGGCCACTTGTCACCTATATAATCATTATATCGTTAAATGATTTGTCCTCCATCCTGTTCCGGGGAGGAAATAATTACTTTTTAGCCGCGGTAAAATAGTCCCTAATTGCCCCATGGCCGGGGCTGCAGTTTTACAACGACGAGACTACACCCTAAATGAGACGATATCAGCAGCGGCCACATAAAATATACAAGAAAAAGGGTTTTTGATATAAATTAAAGGAACAGCGCATTTTAAAAGAATAGTCGGTTTGGCTCCACGCTGTATATTTTTTATGGCGCTGTCCCTTTAAGAAGCCGCGATTCTCACCGATCGTGGAGTAACAAATACACGCGATGCAAACACGATACAAACACGATGCAAAACACTAAAATCAACCCATTCCACCTCGTAAAAAATGAACAAAATGACAAAATGATGAATTTTACATGAAAATAATACATTTTCTATAAGGTGCGGTGCAGCTCCCGTGGGGGCGGTTGACCAAAGTCTCCAATTTCCCACACACTTCTCTCTCCAACTACTGCGCAACTACAACTCCCATCATCCCCTGATTTTGGAGGATAAAAAATTTCCGGAAAGACAATTGGATCTCAATACGTACAGACTGGGGGAGAGAAGAGAAGAGATAGAAACAGTTAAATACAGGAGGGAAGTTAGAACAAGAGGCTTAGAGGTAAAGTAAGGAAGTTCTACGTTACTGAGAGGGTGGTAGATAAGTGGAGCAGCCTCCCAGCAGAAGCGGTAGAGGGTAATACAGTGAGGTATTAAACATGCATGGGATAGACATCCGGCTCCTGAATCTAAGACGAGACCAACGACTGATTAAGGTTTGAGTCTTTACAGCAGGAGAAATGGGCGGACTAGACGGGGGGCCGGATGGGGCCGATCTGCCGGCAGAGTCTGTGTTTCTGTGTTATGGATTAGATGGGTGGGACAGAGGAATAAATGGAATAATCTCATGCAGTCAGAAGGATTTCTGTGCGAGTCGTGTCATTCATTCTGTGAGTTTTGTGTTTGTGCGAGGAGAGTTACGTGAGATTTTGTTTTATTTACTAAATTGCTTTTTTCAAAATCCTAAGCAATACAATATTGTTCTAAAGTTTGGGGTCGCTTAGAAACGTCCTTGTTTTTGAAAGAAAAGCACATTTTGTCCATTAAAGTAACATGAAATGGACCAGAAATCCAGCGCAGACGGGGTTAATGTTGTAAATGACTATTGTAGCTGGGAACAGCTGATTTTTAATGGAATCTCTTCATAGGCGTACAGAGACCTTTATCACTCCCATCACTCCTTTATCACTCCCATCCCTCCTTTATCACCCCCATCACTCCTTTATCACTCCCATCACTCCTTTATCACTCCCATCACTCCTTTATCACTCCCATCACTCATTGATGGTTAGAAAACCCTTTTGTAATTATGTTGTAGCCAGATTATCCTTGTTCTCCATCAAAACAGCTCAGTGACCCCAAACTTTTCAACAGTAGTGTGAGAGTGTTGTATGTAAGTGTTGTGTTGTGTGTATGTGAGTGTTGTGTGTGTATGTATGTTGTGTGTTGTGTATGTGAGTGTTGTGTGTGAGTGTTTTGTGTGTATGTGTGTGTGTGTGTATGTGAATGTTGTGTGTGTGTGTATGTATGTTGTGTGTGTTGTGTGTGTTGTGTATGTGAGTGTTGTGTGTGTGGTGTGTGTGTGTGTATGTGTGTTGTGTGAGTGCTACCAGGAGACACAAACAGTTCTGTTTTCCTCCAATATTTACAAAGACAAGAGCTGTCGCTGAGTTCGTCTTCAGTGTTTTCTGGTCTGATAACTGATGGTTGGTGATTGCAGTTTCGGGCAGTTGGAGTCATTGCCATGGAAACGCTCACGTCTCCCATAGCAGAATCCTAGAGATGAAGGCCGGATACATTGTACCCCTTCAGCTGTTAGACAAAGACATCTGTGGCTGGCTGAGAGTGATGTGAATGGTAGCTTGGCACTGGTTTATAGTATGAGGTAGAGGCTCTACGTATTTCTAGGTCTGTACAAAATGACCTAAAGAGGATCCGCCATTATGTTAACCCTTTAGTGACACAGGAAGTTCTCTGCCATGCATAACTCATTGCTGGAGGACAATGCGAGGAAGGTTCACTTTACCGAGTAAAGTTTACAGAGGTAGTTAAATGGAGCAACCTCCCAGCAGAGCACATCTCCGTGCACATGATACGCCTCCCGCCGGCGCTGGGCCGGTGAATGCTGCTTCACGCATCCAGTCAGTGGCAAAACATGGCGGACTATGAAGAAGGGGGGGGGGTGACCGCAAATGTTTTATTGATTTGAAAAATGAGAGGCTGCAAAGGAGGCAGAAACATTAGCGGCAGAGAAGAGACACGTCCCCCCTTCCCACCGCCTTCCGCCCTGTTACTGAATACCACCGCCCCATGAGGGTAATGCGGCGCCCGGGCAGCGGCTGCGGGGTACCCTGATATGCCAGAGGGTCTCCGATCCACGCATCATACCGTAATTCTAGCTGCCACTTCATACCAAAGAACATGGGGGGAAAAAACCATGCAATCTGGTCAAAAAGAAAACGATATAAAATTACATTTTTTGAACTCACTGGGTTTTAACCCACTCTGTTCCCTGTGCCATAGGTTGCCAGCCCAAACCGTTTTATCACGAGACCGCCGTTCCCATCATCCACAGCCAGCCTCCAGCTGGCCAGAGCTATTGTGTGTCATAGCCCAGGAAGAGTTACTTGTGAATGACACAAACTTTGTAACTACAATTCCCACAATCCCCATCCACCAGTCCGCTGCTGTGAGATAATAGGAAAAGAGCTATTGCCGAGCTTCAAAAGCTGTTGCGTAATTACAACTCCCGCCTTCAGTAGACATGATTACTTTAAGATCACTGAAGTGTTAGCTCAGCAGCCTACATTTCCCATGATCCTTAGGGTACAGACTATGGAACATTAGAATGCCCTATAAGATCTTTGATAACACCAACTGGTTTAATATAGAATGGGGGAAGGGTTGGCAACAATCTGCCGAAAGTACGCAACCGTGCCAAGCGGTCCAAAGTAGCCTAAAAAAACATTTACGAGAATGACCTGGATAGAAAAACTCACATGGACGCATATAAAGGATCCAGTCGCAGTGTAAACAGTCTTGCCATTCTAGACAAACCCCTAGTGGCTGCATGCGGTATTACAAGTAGACCCTACAAAGTCTTCAAATGCTGAAGTATGGAGGATTATTAGCAACATTCTACACACATTGATGATCCTTAACTGTTCAGTATGAACACTGGGACTCGCTTGTTACAGATTGCGACATAGTAATACATTTCCATGATATATTGCATGGCTCACACTCCTCCGGCTACTATCGCCACGTCTATGGCCTCTATATTTGTTGAATATGTAACCGCGTGGTTGTAAAACCACAAATCATCGTGAAACGCCACATAAAAGCTGGGAATGTTTCTAGAATATTCTAAATCCCAGGCAATATTTTAATGACGAAGGTCAGGTTATTAACCAACCGCTGATCAAAAAGGAGAAGTTAGAGAGGAGGCTAGGAACACGTCTAGAATGGATCCCATGTGGACTATATGAAGCACAAAACGTGAATTATATTTTAGGATTTGTTTGCCAAAGCGCATGCGCGGAGAGCGCTCCATTTGGGAGGTTGGTTGATAAGCGGAACAGCCTCCCAGCAGAAGTGGTAGAGGCTAATACAGTGAGGGTATTAAACATGCATGGGGTAGACATCCGGCTCCTGAATCTAAGACGAGACCAGCGACTGATTAAGGAGCAGGAGAACCGGGAAGACTAGACGGGGGCCGAATGGGGCCGATCTGCCGGCAGATTCTAGATGTCTTCGCTAAAAAAAGCGACTCCTATCAGCTTTTCTGATAGATAAAATTATTAATTAATAACCAATATAATCAATGTGTTTTTTTTTCCGGATCATGAAATATGTAAAATATGGCCGGTTGTTTAATAATTAAACACAGAACATTGAGGGAAACGAGTTAACCCTTTAAAAACTCTACAAGATGATGCAATCGGCTCCGGTAATGACAGCGCTATGGAATCTGTTGGCGCTATATAAATAAATGTAACATGCTGTAATGGAAAAAAGTATATACACGTATATATTAAAACTGTGTAGAAAAGGGGGCCAAAACATAATAATAATAATAAAAAATAATATATATATATATATATATATTATATAAACTTTTATTATTTTTTTACAAAAGCAGCCCCTTATACATTCTTTATATTATATATAATATTATATATAATATATAAATAATCATTCAATGAATAAAATATAAATACAAATATTTAAAGTATTAATAATAAATATAAAAAATGATAAAATATAAATATTTAAAGTATTTAATGATAAATATAAATATTAAATATTTAGAGTATACAAGTAAAAAAAATAATCCAAGGACACTTTGTCTCTAGGAAGTCCCCTCAATTAGCAGAATATTCAGGCAATTAAATCAGCAATTATACCAGGAATGAGCGTAATTCCATCAACGGTGTAATCTGTGCAGCACTTTAAAGTCACATGCATATTAAGTAGATCAGCAGAGTTAACCCCTTCGTTGCTAATCAAGTAACAATATTTAACGCCTGCAACAAACGCGGTGACAGACAACATCAAGTTTCATGTTAACCCTGTTTACTTTACTGACAGGGGGGTAGATGAGTGGAACAGCCTCCCAGCAGAAGTGGCAGAGATTAATACAGCATTTAAACAGGCATGGGATAGGCATGACTGATTAAGGTTTGAGTCTTTACAGCAGGAGAAACGGGCTACTAGATGGGGGCCGATCCGCCGGCAGGTTCTAGGTTTCTATGACTCCCTGTGTAAATGCGAAACCCTAGATGGGTGTGTTTTTTTTTTTTATAACCCCACCAACACCGTCCTTGTTCTCAAAGACCTGATATAAAATCTCAGCCCCGTAGAGGGGCCGGTCGTAGAAAAACAAAATCAAGTCTATCCAGACAGCATCGGTCAGGAGGTCATTAAGATCTAGAACACGCCTAAGGAATGAGCCGTAACAGGTGCCCCGATACCATACGTACCAACAGCCCCACATCCGCAGGCGTCAGGGCTCCTGCCGCTCCGAGGAACACCCGACGGCGGCTCCGGCCATTCCTTGGGTGATTCTCTTTCTGTGGCGACGTCGATTCCTCCCAGCCCGCAGGTCGTTGTGGGGACCGTCTAGCCTCCGAGCCCCGGCACTCTCTCTCTGCCTCGACAACCTTTTTTTTTTCTCGATGTATTTTTTTTAATGACTTTTTTTTTTTTTTTTTTGTTGCGTCAAGACAGTTGCCAGGAGACGGCAGAGCTATTTCGGTTTGGCTCCCCTTCTTTCTTCTCTCTTCCTTTTTCATTCACGAATGGCTGAGGACGGAGCGCTGGCTTCTACCTCCACGCACCGAGACGGCGGAGAGCTCGCGTGGGTCCTAAGTCCCTCTGTGTTCCTCCTGACGCAATAACAACAGATTTCAAAGCAAAAAAAAAACCCTAAAAAACCATATTTGCCCTTAAAGTGGCCGTCGCCGATCGCGTACTATATTTCAGGAACAATGGGTCATCATGTATCCGCCTAGACAATGGACGCAGTGTTTGCTCCTGTAAGCTCCTAATCCTAAAGATATCTTTTCATGGCGTTTCACTCGCCTGGGGCTCTTGTGTCTGCCGCATTTTGGGGGGGAATCCGCAGAATACAATATTCATGATTAGAACGCAGTGACTGGGCAGGAAACACGGGGAAAATGTAGGTGCTGCGAGATGCATGCCCTGTACAGCGCCGCACTATAGGACGGAGCTATATGAATCAATAAATAATATTAATAATAACATACCGCCTGTAAAAAACTAAATCATATTAATAACGTACCATGTGTAAAGAATAAATATTAACCCCTTCACGACAAAGCCCATACATGTACGGTGTCACAATGCATTGTCCTTAATGGGTTAAAGGACAACCTGTTGCCCTTAAGGGGTTAATGAAATTAATAACATACAATGTGTAAAAATATAAATAATATATTAATAATAACATATGATGTGTAAAAAAAATAATATTAATTACATATATGTGAAAAAGTATATAAATAAATTAATAATAATATACAATGTGTGAAAAAACTAACAATAATATTAATAACATACAATGTGCAAAATATATAAATAATAATAATATTAATTAATATACAATGTGTAAAAAAACTAACAATAATATTAATAACATACAATGTGCAAAATATATAAATAATAATAATATTAATTAATATACAATGTGTAAAAAAACTAACAATAATATTAACATATGATATGTGAAATATATAAATAATAATAATAAAAATAATAATAATCATATTAATTAATATACAATGTGTGTAAAAAAAACTAACAATAATATTAATATATGATATGTGAAAATATATTAATAATAATAATAATAATAATAATAATAATAAATAATAAAAATAATCATATTCATTGAGATACAGTGTTTAAAAAAAACTAACAATAATATTAATAACATACAATGTGCAAAATAATAATTTCACATGTGAAAAAAAAGTTTGAAAAATGTAAAATCAATTAAGCTACATTAATTTTGGTTCAAACAACAAGTCTTCATGCATTGAACATGTACATACCATGTTGATATTAAGGCCATAATAAAGCACAGAAAGGATCCAGTATAGCCTTTGCTAGAACTGCAGCATAAAGGTAGGAGTCCCTAGGCAGGCGCTAGGGCCCTGCAAGGACTGGGGCTGCCATTGCCCATCATCGGTAGGATCATCTGATCTGTTCTGACCCAGTTGGGTGTCTGTTACCCGGAGAGATGGTTCCTGCGCTGTCATTGGTCCAGAACAGATCAGATGATCCTACTGAAGTAGATCACATATAGTGTGATCAGGAAAGCAGGGTGACAGTACACTGCTGCAAGATCCCTGCCTGATCAGCAGACAGGGGGGGTGGAGGGAGAAGAGGGAAAACAAACGCTAATAATAATAATAATTAATAATAATTAGGGGAAAAATGTCGAAATAGTAGAATTAGTAATAGGTTATACTCCTCACAATCCAGTTCCAGGGTCTCGGGAACATAACTTACAAAGTCTGTCTCTTTAAGCTGTAGACGGTGGCGTGCAGGAAAGCGGTGGAGAGAGGAAGTATTCGTGCTGCAGACGGTGTCCTCGGCGCTCGGCGCCCAGACATATCCAACACTTTACTATTTTAGAGCAACGAATGCGGCAGGGAATGCCAGATAGCATTCGGCGACGTAAATAGAATGTGCGTGCTTTATACACTTATTTGCTTAGATAACCTCCTTGGTCTCGTCTCAGAAGCCATGTCTGTCCCATTCATGTTTACATTCCTTCACTGTATTAGCCTCTACCACCTCTGCTGGGAGTATAATCCACGGATCCACCACCACCCTCTTAGGATGAGGCTGTAACGCCAAGAACACTACTTTCTCCACTCTGAGATGACTCATGGCGCGTCTCTGGGTGCACCTTTTAGAACTATACCATATTATTATTATTTACAACAATTGGGGAGCTGAACAAAGAGCTAAGAAGAAAGTATTCATGTTCTAAACGTAACACAACGAGGGCTTTGATGATATTTAGGTGTTTCCTTCGGATGGTTTTAATCTCTTAATTATAAGGCAGCTGCCTTTAGGCTGTCAGATAGAAATCAGACGGGCTGTCATCCCATACAGACAGGAAAACAGCAGGATTATCAGCAAACGGTTCAACGGAGCGGGTACCGATCCTGGGTCCAAGACCGATCCCAGGTCCGAGAAAGATCCCGGATCCGAGACCGATCCCAAGTCTGATACCGATCCCGGGTCTGAGGCGATCCCAGGTTCGAGACTGATCCCGGGTCCAAGACCGATGCTGGGTCCGAGTCCGAGACCGATCCCGGGTCCGAGACCGATCCCAGGTCCGAGACTGATCCCAAGTCTGATACCGATCCCGGGTCCGAGACCGATCCCGGGTCCGTTGGAACCAGGCGGTTTCTCGTTGGTGTTTCTATAGACTGAACTACAGACTTATGTTGTGACATAAATTAATGTGATTAAAGGGACGGTCTAAAATACTTTAAATTTGTTAGTACCTTAATACCTTAATATGCATTCTTTAACCTAAATGGAAAAAAAAATGACTTACCTGCAGGAGAAGGTGCAGCTCCAGAGGATATTATATCCCCTGCTGACAAATAGCTGGGAGGCAGTGAAAAGGTTAAATGCATATAGAATCCCCTCGCGGGACCTTATTTGTGGAAGAAATCCTAATAATAATGCGCATTTTTTGTGTTTTTTTTTTTTAAAATGGCAGACTATACAAAAAATTGGCAGGAGAAACCCCCTGGCCATGAAGGGGTTAAATACCTTTACATACCTAAATGTTTCTCCTCTCCTTAAACCTTCTCAGTCGTTCCTGATAATGTTTCTCCTTGAAACCTTTCACTATTTGCGTTGCCCTCCTCTGATCTCTCTCCAGAATGTCAGTATCCTTATTCTGTTATCCTTATCATTATCTGTTATAATGATGTCATCTTTATGACCTCATTTACTTTTTTTCCAATACAAGCTCTCTCTTGCACATATAAACGTTTATGGTTTTTTTTCCAGCGGCCTTTTATTGTTTTTTTTTTCTTGCCAAGATTGCATTTGTCTGTAGCATTTATCAGCAGTTTGTATCTTCTTTGGGAGAGCTGCCAAAAAATGGAGCAATCTACTGTTTTTTTTTTTTATTTTTCTCTGCAATATAATATTTCAAAAATAACATTTGCAATAACAGTGACCAAAGCGCCCTCTGGTGTTACATTTAAGTATTGTACATTCATAACTCCGGTTACTTGTTTTCTTATAATTCATCTTTTGAATAAAATATAAAATATCATTACAAAATACATTTATGCAACAAAAATATTCTACATTTTCTCTGGAATTTTTTTCCCTAGAATTTTTTAAATAAAAAGAATTTATAGAATTTTTCAAATAAAAAGTTTGGTGTGTGTAATGCACGGCGTCTGCTATGGGCATTCTCATCCGGTGGTTAGCCAGGGCTCCTCCTGGGAGGGGTCAAGCATAGTTCATAAGTGCCTTTGTTTAAGAGGGACAGACGAATCCCTGTGCCCTTCATTCATCCCCTAATGCCCCTCTTTCCTCCCCTGTGCCTCCCTGATCTCCTTTTTTCCAGGAGGTCAGAATGCTGGGTATGAGGGGTCTACAGCCCTAAAAGCCCCGGCATTAAGAAACTGTTGGGGGCCACATATTTAGGGGTCTTACGGCTCCAGCATTTTTGCCTCCTCTGTCTCGTCTTAGATTCAGGAGCCAAATACCTATCCCAAGCATTTTAAAATGTTCTCTCTGTAGTAAACCCTACTACTTCTCATGGGAGGCTGTTCCATTTATCTACTACCCTCTCGCTAAAGTAAAACTTCCTTACGTTACATCTTTAGCATACCTGTGGAATATAATACCAAGCCATACACTTGGTTCTAATGGGTATTTGCTTGTTATCCGACTATTACGTGATCCGGTTCCAAATTGTGTATTATTTATTCAGACAAATCACTCAATTTCCTGTAAACGGCAGATTTTATTACTGGCGCTTGTCATTAGCTCTGGCTTCGTTATGGAAATATTTAGTCTTGTGAGCCAACGTACCAGCTGCCTCTTACATGAAAAATGGGCTTCGTTTCATAGAATTAGGAAACTTGGTCTGAAAATAAGGTAGATCCAAGATATCAATTAATTTTGGTTGGTTTAATTAAATATTTTAACTCTTTTAATTTGTGTGCATTATCAAACCCCCCAGCATTTCAAGACCCCCAGTCAGGACTGGAAACTGATAATGTAAAGTGCTTTAAAAATATATTTAGTAATAGTAACCCTAAGAGCGCTGGAGCTCTGGACTCTTCTCCTTTAAAGGGGCATTCCGACCATCCAATGCATTTTAATGCTCTGCAGAACTCGCCTCCTGCCGTGGGATATCCTTACTGCCACTTGGCTGCAGCACTGGATTGGAGAACATTATGGGGGGGGGTATAACGAGACCCCATGTGTGCATTTGCCGAAAACAATTCCATTAATTTTAATAGGGAACACTTTCCTGCCACTAAATTGTGGGTAATGTCGGACAATGGAGGAGGAGTCAGTCTGTAGCTCTGGATCTGCAGCTTCTCCTGAATGTAAGTAATTGTGATTTTTTTTTAATATATGTTTAATAAATGAATTTAAAAGTAAAAATAATTGCCGATTTATTGCATCAGCCAGTCCCTGTTAAAACTCTTTTATTATGGAAATTATTATCATTATTATCTCAAGATTTGTATCACTATGTGACCTTTCAGTTCATATTTTAGATTTTCTGCAGCAGTCTTACCTTATAGATGCCAGATTTATCAAAAACATGCGCTTGAAGGATCCCACGGGGCGCCCGTCTCTTCTGGACTCTCATTCCTGTGGCCATTTATGTAAATTATTTTTTATATTACAGATGACGAGGTTTTCCCGTCCAACAGAAGAACTGTTTACTAAGCTAATCATTAACAGCAGCAAATCTAGCGGAACCGATGTCGGAATTTCAGATAATTGTGTAACAGGACAAGGTTTTGTTAATATGGAATTCTTGTGGTTGTATTTCTGCTATTATATTTTTTGTTTTGTTCAGCTTATTGATATGTTTTAATGTATAGTTTATTGCGTATTTGTTTAGTTGGTTCTACTGATTTCTATGTGTATTCAGCTTGACCTGTCTAGTCTCCATTATGTTTAAGTGTTACTTAAGTGTTACTTATCTTACTGAGTAGCCAAGTGATTGCTAATATATATCATACTTGCCAAGTGCGAATGAGAGTGAAAAGGCAATGAAATGCAAACAAAAATTATGATGAGAGATGGGAGTTATGGTCAATATGATCAATATAGTGATGGGAGTTATGGTGTAACACAATCAGTGCTTTGCTCACTATATAGTGATGGGAGTTATGCTGTTCCACAGCCTGTGTCTTGCTTGCATTATAATGATAGGAGTGATGCTGTACCACCGTCTGTTAGAGGATTACTATATTATTATTTTAATTATTATCTTTTATTTATTAAGCACCAACAAATCATGCAGTGCTGTACAGTTTATATGAGGCAGTTAACACATACATCACAAATATACATTGACACATACAGACACATCAGGAGTTGAGAATAATTATAGAAGTCCCACCCTCAGTGTCTGGACCACTATAAAATGATCGGAGTCATCCTGTACCACCGTCTGTGTCTGGATATATAATGATAGGAATCATGCTGTACCACCATCTGTGTCTGGATCTTAATGTTATGATGGTTAGGATGTGGTGTACCATTGTCAGGCTCGGTGTTTAATGATATTTATGCTATACCTCCTTCAGGCTCAATATATAATGCTGTACCACCCTTAATGTCTGGCTCACAATATAATGATGGGAAATATGTTGTATCACTTTCATTGTCTCACCTAATATATAGTGATGGGAGTTATGCAGTAAATCAGTATCTGGATCACTATATAAGGATAGGAGTCAGGCTGTACCACTGTCCGTGTCTGGAACACTATGTAATGGTGGGAGTTAAGCTGTACCACCCTCAGTGTCTGGCTTACTATTTATTGATGGGAGTAATGCTGTACCATAATGATTGTCTGGCTCCATATATAATGATGGGAGTTATGCAATACAACCATCAGTGTCTGGCTCAATATGCAGTAATGTTCTATAACATATGTCAGACTTACTATGTGCTTATGCTCACTATGAGCTGCACTGTATCATATCCATTTCTGGCTAACTGTATGTATACTGATGAGGGCTCTTATTTAACACTTGCAATTGCATAATGGAGATTATAGTACACAACCTCTAGCATGCCAGATGTTACTTTACTGTCCCATTGTCCCTTATGTCCCATTACGCACATGGAAAACCCTTGCTCAGGCCCAGACCAGCACAAAATGTGAAGAAATCACTGGGTTTGGTAAAATTTCTTTACTATAATTTTTTTCCATTATATGCTGTTCTAATATCATTAATTTCCTTGTTATTTATTTATCTACTTTCCTCAATATAACCTGATATAGATGATTCAAATGTTGGTAACTATATATATGTATGTATAATGTACACATAATAATATAACGTACATACTGGTCAATATGATATGCACGTAGTTCTCTCTTTCCCTGTTCTTCTCTCTCTCTCTGACAGCGCATTTTGGACACGGCTGCTTTACGGTTTTCATCGGTGAGAATCATGAAGATGGTGTGCAGGAGGAGGTGAGCATTGGCTGGTAATTAACAAAGATTGATCTCAGTATCGTGAGGGGATGATTTGGCTTTTAATATATAGGTAAGGTTGCTAAAAGGGACCCTCCATCCATCATATCTGCTTTAATGCATATGATAGCTGAATCAAATACATTTGCCCCTTCATCCCCCAGCTACTTGCTGTGCAGGAGGTGTATTCAGCCAAACACATATCTTTATATAAATGTACATATACATGATATACTTACAATGAAATCCCCTGTGCGCATGCACAGTTAGCCTTCGCATTGAATGGCCAATCAGTTGCGTGTAATGAGGAGGAATTCAGTATTTCAAAAGAGAATGGGGCAGTACCCAGATTGCACCCACGTGACTTGCCCCAGCATCCAGATTGTACCCACAGGATTTGCCCCCGCACCCAGATTGTACCCACAGGATTTGCCCCAGCACCCAGATTGTACCCGCAGGATTTGCCCCAGCACCTAGGTTGCATCCACAGTGGCCTCCTGTCGGAGTCTCAGGTCTCCTGCTCATCTCTCCAATTCCATCTATCTCTCCTCCCTGTTCTCTTTCCCTCACCCCTTTTCCCTATCTACCCCTTTCTGTACATCTCCCTCCTCTTTCTCATTAGCTCTCACCCTCTTTCTCTTTATCTCTCCCTTTCTCCCTTCCTAACCATTTTCTCTTTCATCTCTCCCCCTTTTCTTTGAGCCCCCTTCTTATTCATACGAATGCACCCGTCAAATTCATCTGTATTTAGTCTATTAACTAAAATATCTTATTTTATGCACATTCCTTCATGCTGCCATTGTACTTTTTTCACCCAGCTTTCTGACTGTTTCTAGTGAGACGTTCAGTTAGGATTGTGACAGAATACACCAGCGTGGAAAATAACCCACGAGATAACTACGAGGGAATAAGCATCTAAATTCTCTTTAAATCTGTTATCATTGAAAAACAAACAAAACACATAGGCTAATAAACTTAAATATTTTTAATTAATTTTAAATTTATACTAAGTTATATCAAAATTATGTTGCTGGAGTATCCCTTTAAAGAATTCGTGACAACCAATTGGTATTATTTAATAATAATAATAATAATATAATATATATATAAAATTTCAAGTAATAATGCAACTTGATAAGAGAAATATCACTTGATGGGTGCAATACCTACCTATTCCACTGGGTGGCAGCTTAGAGTAAGTTTTACTTTTAACTCTCATTTTGCGCCAAATTCTATGGTTACTTTGCAAGCTTTATCTAAGTTAGAATGGCGCTTTGTGTGTCAAAACTTGTGTCTTTATTATGATGTTTTCTCTTCATCTTGGCCCATAAGCCAGTGGCATGCTAAGGTGCGGACACCCAGTGGGATCACATAATGCCAATGTCCATAGACACGCTCGTGGACGACATTGTTCCTTATGTGACGTTTATAGTCGAAGGTCCGCCACAATGTCACTGTCTACCGCAAATGGCATGACTGCGTGGTGGTAACGCAGCCGCTCCATCAGAGAGTGCAAGCAGCACTGAAGGTCAGCAAAAGAGTGTGTGTGGGAGTATGATGCTTACATGTGTGTATATTAGTGTTAGAGTGTGTGAGTGTGTTTGTGTATGTTGTTACCGTTTGGTGTTAGAGTGATTGTGTGATTCTGTATGGTTTTAGAGAGCACGTATATGTGAGTGTATGGTGTGAGAGTAAGTGTTTGTGTCTGGTGTCAGATAGAGCGTGTAAGAGTGTATGGTGTTTAAGTGTGTTAGTGTATGGTGTTGGAGAGTGTGTGTGTCACTGTATGGTGTTAGAAGGAGTATGTATGTGTCCGTGTACATGGTTTAAGAGTTTGTGTATGTTGGTATGCGTGTAAGCGTGTTAGATATGTGGATTAGGTGCAGAAGTAGTGCACCCAAGACCTTTTAGTATCTTTTAGTTATTGTCCTATAGTTGTAAGGAATATATATATATAATGGATGTTATATATATAAGGCTCATAAATACTCCCCCTGCTTTTTATCTTCTGCTATTCACGAAGCAAGGTTATCTAGTAAATATTTATGCTCCAAATGGAGTAAATTGTCCTTAAACAAGCCTCGTATTGACGCAAAAATGGCAAAATGTGGCTTTGTTTGCAACAATATTCTGGCTTCACTTATGCTTCGTCTGGATCACACTCTTTAGTGCTCTTTAGCGTCCGTCTCGGAGCGGTGACGTCAACTTGATTTAGTGCATGTAAAATCATCTAGGAAATAGGGGGCTAAGGGGCACCCTGCAAAACTTTATGGGAAGTCATAGAGTCCCTCTGAGTGATTGAGGCCAAGCTATTCTATTTTTTACAACAAGACAGTAAGGTAATGACTATGTGCCTCAACATGTTGTGGTAGTTTACCAAATCTCATCTTTTCTGATAATTAGACACAATGTGACCCACCGCAGACCCCTCAGCCTTCTCCGGGGTATTCTGTAAACCTATTATCATTATTATGATTTTGCGTCTGTAGAATTCTCTGAATGTCATATTTTTAAGGCGGTAATATTAAGAACCATTTTTAAACTTCCTGTTCCTGGAAAATATAGTGTCTGAAAACTGTTGAACCTGACATAAAGTCAAATGTCTAAAATTAATACATTTTGTCTTTAATCTGACAACGAAGCACTGCTGTGTTTCCTTTTTAATCTAAATTCAGACCAATAAGGGTTAACTAGCAGACTTATGTCTGTTTTAAACTGAGATATCTATTTAAATGTGGATGGGTCCCTCGTAGAGAGGAATGGGGTGAGGTTTGGAAGTGAGAGGGGGGTCACCTACCTACCTTACCCTCCTAAACCCCTAATAAATGTAACGCAGATGTGTAACCTGTTATCTAAAAAATAGGGACCGAAGTAGAGTCAAAGTTATGTCACATCACACGACCCTGCTCCGTTCCTGCTTCCCCTGGGCGGTACAAGAGAAGTTGAGATACTTGCTGCCAGTCAGTCTCAGAAGAGTTATCATCACCTGCGTGGAATCTCCCGTGCATTTGCGAGGCAGACTACATGTAAATGTAAAAGGACCACAGCTATCATACAGCAGCATACCAGAAAATACCGCGTCCCCCCAATGTGACAACGCTTCTCCTACAAACACTAACATACACTAAAATACCTACACACTAACATATTAACATACACACACACACATATATACTAACATACTCACACACACACATAACAGATAGTAGTGACCTATCCTGGCCTAGACTTTGTGTCTCAAAGGAGCTGAGTGCCTTTTAATGCATTAAAGGGGTAGGGTGGGAGCAGAGCCAAAGGTTAACACACCACTGCACACACACACAGTAACATACCTATACACACACTGACATACTTACACACAGTAACATACCTATACACACACGACATACTTACCACACCAGAACATCTACCTATACACACCAGTAACCATCACCTAGTCACACACACTGACAGACCTTACACACACTAACATGCTTACACACAGAAAGCATACTTACCACACAGTAACACATCACCTTACTTACACACAGTAACCATACTTAACACACACTAAACACTACCTATTACACACACCCTCAACGATACCTTACACACACTACAGCATACCTATCACACACAGCTAACATACTACACACAGCTAACCCATACCTATACAACACACTAACATACTTACACACACTACATACTTACCACACCCAGTACATACCTATACACAGACTACATACTTACACACACCTAACCATACTTTCACACCACACCTAACCATACCTATTACACAACAACAAACATACTTACCACACACTAAACATTAACTATACACACCAGTAACCAACTCTACACCACAGTAAACACTACTACACACCGAGTCAACACTACCTAGTACACACCAGAACAACTTAGCACACAGTTAACATAGCTCTACACCACAGTTACACCATACTTACACCCACACAACATACTTACACCCACACTCAAGCCATACCTATCCACACACACAACCAACTACCTTTCACACACATACTACAACACTGTAACTGATACACACAGTAACATAACCTTACACACCTTTACTAACCATAACCATAACTACACACCAGTGAACATACTTACCTACACGCAACAGCTAACCATACTTACACACTCCACTACACATACCTCATACACACTACTCAACATACAGACCAGTAAACCATCTACACACAGCTAACCATACCTATACCACACACTAACATACTACACACACTACACATACCTATACCACAACTAGTAACATACTTACACAACCATAACATACCTATACACCCACAGAGTAACCATACTACACACACTACATACCTACTTACAGCACCAGTAACATACTTACACACTAGTTCTAACATACTTACACACAGTCAACATTAACCACACCACAGTAAACATTACTTACACACAAGTAACCATACCTCTACACACACTACACATACTACACACCACAACATACCTTATACACACACTAACATACAGACAGTAACATACTTACACACACTAACATACCTATACACACACTAACATACCAACAAACATGAACACTGATGTCACATACTTACTGAGAGTAACTTTAATTCATACAACCTTTTTGGCTTATAAGGGGGTTGTCGTCTGGCGGTGACAGCTCTTCTGCTCCCTCTTGGTCCCCACACACACCGCCTACATCTCAACGAGGGGCCACAGGTGCTGCCGGGGCCGGTGCTATCATATGCATTAAAGTGCATACGTCCCTTTAAGCAATGTTCCCATATTGTAATAGCTCTACTGAATCTGCTGGCACTAACTAAAATGTAACAGTAATAATAAAATAATAAT
>VKOC01006494.1:0-26291 GCA_009364415.1 Spea multiplicata
GCTGAAGTTTGCAGGTGTCTTTTGTGAAACCCACTATTAACCAGTCCTATGCTGTTCAGGTTCCATGCCACGTATGCCCCTGTTCCATGATCGTATGGGGCATCCAATCAGTGTCAGGAAAGCATTTTCTGTGAATCCACTTGGGAAGCGTCATTAGACCATATAGAAGTATTGTGTGGGCTTCTGCTAAATTCCTCAATGCATATACAAGGGAACAAATTTTAGGGGGCACTCACATATCAGTTGTATTAAGATGTCCCTTTAAGTTGAAGCATTACTGTCTCTTATGTTTTTCTTCCCTTGAACTGGAAGAGCTGAAAGAGCCATTTGTAATGATGCATATGAAATTGAAGTCCTTTGATCTTTTGATATTGTGATAATTTTACAATTGTTTTTCTAGTCGTTGATGCTGACCGAGTGTATCCTCATCTGTATGCTGTGGAGTTGGATGGAAAGGAGAGCCTGCAGTGCACTTTGTATTTTAATCCCAAGGACGTGAGTATCACCATTAAAGCAGATGTAAAGGTTTGGTAGAATCTTCATAAAGTGTATTGGTGTTTGAAAGTTTTACGAGCGTTGCATGGCTCTGCTTGGTCCTTCTGTGAGATAATTTCCTTTCATGCTTGTTTAAGTAGTAGTAGTAGTAGTTAGTCCAGCTAAGGCTCTGCTCAATATCACAGGGTACAACAATTTTTCAATTCCTATGGCAGAGAACCTGGTGGAGGTCAACGGGTTGTGTCTGTTTTCAGTATAGTAGTAAAAGTGTTGGACACCTGCTGTGCCATGAGTTCTGTGAAAGGGTCTAACAGAAAAAAGTACACTGAAAACACTCCTCATAACTACAAAAGTTCTTTATTTACATCAGAAAATTCTGATACAAGTAAGCTGTCAGCCTGGTCTTCAGCTTTGATTCCTGGAGCCGCATGGGGGAGACCATGGTTAGGATATGGGGCGAACTGCATAGTTTCACAGCTACCTGCTGTTTTATTGACTTAATAGCCTTAATGCAGTTCGTATATGCAGTATAAAACACTGTTAACTGCAAATTCTAGCACGTTTAACGGTCTAAATGCATCTGAATTACAGATACAAGGCAGGCTTTTAATATACTTAATTGTGATATCTGCATTAGGAAGAAAATGTATCTTAATTAGATTAAATTCATTATTTGGGGATTTCCCAGGATATGGATAAAAATGTAATATTTTGGTCCTACTGATGACATGTTTAAAGAGACTAACACTCTTTAAAGAGTTTCATTTAAGATTCTACTTTTAATTTTAATGTTACTAGGGAAAAACACTTGTTTTATTTGTTGCCAGAGGCCCCTGAAATACATTGTTCCATCAGTTATTACTAATGCTTACTGCTTAATAAAAAGCTATGGAACAGTAATTACAGGCTTCTTTTCAAAATATATCTAATGTGTGCCTAATTACTTTATATATAATGCAAATTAGTTTAAGGATAAAATCGAGGCCTACGGCATCACTGCCAATTACTCGAGACTCTGGAAATCTCCATTATAGAGTAACGCTATGGGGAGGCGGACACAAAGGCAGCTTATGAAAAGTTTGCATACATATGAAGGTTTGTTTTCCGGATGGGTTTCTGTAAGATAAGGTATATTAAGTCTCTTCACATCTTCACTGTGTGTTGTGAAGGGCAAACCCCAGTGAGTTTTTGCCTGTACAAACGTCTGCATTGTCTTGCCGTTATTCATAGTTAAATAAACATGATGGCATTCATGGAGTCTTGCAATTCAGACTTTCTTCTAGAAATATAGTAGCCGTGGCTAACTATTCAGTGCCAGACTAGTCTGTATTGAGAGTATTTGACAAGCATCTTATAGTGGGTCCTTCTCAACAGAGTGTAAGATGTCCAGGTTCATCTGGGTTTGCCCTTTATAATGTAAAGTGAAATCAAACTGTGACTCTCCTGCAAACCCCTATGGATGTTTGATACTGCTTCCCTCTTCTTTGTAGAGAATGACTTCTTCAAATAAAATAAAATTGATATAGAATATATATATATAATGGTGTATGGTGATGGTGTCAACTCCATATCATACAGAAGCAGACAAAGACAATGCTGCTATAGGCCTACCCATGGTGGAACCCCCAGCCGCCTCCACGGCCATTGTTCTCATTACTGAGCTTTGGGATATGATGTCATATAATGGCATTGTGTCTCTTAAAGCCACGCAGCAGCCTGTAAAGTGCTATGGACATTTTGCCAGATCTGTACAATTCTCCATAGTGTATATGGGGAGGTCAGTGAGATGAGAGGCCTTCTTTGTAACCAGCCCATTAAGTGTTATGTCTCCCATACCTGTTGTCCATAGGCCTAGTCAGCCTAGGACAAAATACATCATTGCCCTGAGATACTGAAAGCTTATGTGACCCTACATTTAACTATTACAATATAATGCCCTCACTCACAGAATTCCCACTATTTCTCTTTGAAACGTTCATATGCACTGATCCTCTGATTCATTATTTACTGAGTGGTTATTGCAAATTGCAGCTGTACTTTATTTTTATTTTTTTCTGTTCCTTTTTCTTCAAAACAGAACAGATATAGTAAAGAGTGCTACATTAGAATCAGGATAATTCTTCTGGTTTCCATGGTATTTCTCATTTACAACTTTGCAGAATTACTCCCTATAAGCATAGCCCAATATCATTGTGTTTGATTTTTTTGGGGTCTAGAGGAGGGGTGGCCAAACTTGCCTAACATAAGAGCCAGATCTTATAGACATCAGATGTTTGAGAGCCGCAAGACATGCACGTTTTGTTACAAAAATATATAAATATAAAGAAATTAATGTAATGTAAGTTTATAAACTCTTACTTGCTCTCTCTCTCATGCCCTCACGCTCTCTCCCACTCATACTCCCACTCTCTCATTCCTACTAAGGTTCTCTCACACTCTCTTATGCTCGTTCTCTTAATAACACTCTCACATCCTGATGCTCATGCTCTTTCACGCTCTGACTTACAGTTTCATGCTCTTTCTCAATGTCCCTACCGACCGATTCCATGTCTTCTTTCCCGCAGGTCCACTTCTTCTCTTGCCTCTCCTAGTTTTGTCTTTTTCCTTCTGTCTTTGTCAGCTTCTTCCTGTTATCAGCTCCATTCACCAGGCCTTTTCTCCACCATTTGGAGGAACAAGGGAGAAGCTGTCCACTTGGCACGCCCTGTGGCTCCAACCTTTCACAGAACCACATTAAGAAGCCAGAATAATACAGACGAATTTGCGAAGAAAGAGAAGTGCAGAAATGATTCTCTTTCTCTGCGAAGGTTGTCACGGTGGTGACGATAGAAAATTAAAAGCTATGTCTATTGAAGAAGCAAAATTAAACCGTAGAAAGGGAGATAGACATTTGGAATTAGATCAACACTGGATTCTTAAATGGAATTATCCAAGTGGCTTTTTCTGTACCCTTTCTTTATGGAATAAATATATTTTAAAGGTTGTTGGTAAACAAGTCATTCTTTCTCTAGATGTATTGTGTGTATATATATATATATTATATATATTATATATATATATATATATATTATATATATATATTCTGTGGGGCTTCACACATCTTGGAGCCTGTTCTTCCATTACTTTGATAAGCTATGAAATATCTGCAGTGCTGCTTCCAGCATTCATACCATGCTGTTTGTGAAGCTATTAGTGTATTTTCTCAAGACACAGGCCTGGTGTGTCCACGGTAGCGGTCCTTTTCTTCTACAGCTAACAAATGAAGAAGTATCAGCAGGAAGATACCCTGAAGACTTTATTATCACATTCTTCTAAGAAGCATTGATTCCTCTTATAAACAGTTTAAATATTTAAAGTAACACATTGCCAGGAGTTTCCCAGTGTTAGATCTATTTTTCTCTGACATACGCCAAATTGAAATCACTCTAATTAAACTATAATGAAGCAACTCACAATGTAATAAATATCATATTATACATTATAGTCTCATTACTATTTATAAACATGATTTTATCTTGTAGATGAGCATAGTATTTTTTTAATATGGTTTTGTATATTCAGGATATGGAGCTATAATTAGTATTTAATACACAAATAATAAAGAGATACTCCTGTTCATTAAGTTACTTACTCGTGGTTAATTTGATAACCAAAAAAGAAAAAATGAAATACTTATTGCGTCATATTGTTCTGAAATAAAAATGTATATCAATATCCCATAAGGAAAAACACTGCATAACTGGTGGGGTGAAGAACATTATATGCTGGTTACCCATTTTTATTATGATTTTTTTATTGCATACCTCGTTCCCTTGCATTTTATTATATGTGTATATATATAATATATAGTAGAAATATAATATAATATTATATATAGTATTACTATATATATATATATATGTGCATTGGATGTTTTTTATATTATATATAATTATATATATAATACTATATATATATATATAGTACATGATTTTCCTGGGGGGGGAGAATATATAACTTGTGTGGAAAGAAACATTGCACCAAACATAGAACCAAACAACAGGCCTGATCATGAACAGGATAAACAGCCTCACTTAATTTCACAAAAAAGGGCCTAGCGCATTTCTGTAATCATTACAGATTGATACTTGGCTATAGGCAACAGCTCCGAATTCACCAAACAGATATGAATATTTTAAAATGTGTTCATTTTGTTTATTCGTTCCATAAATTTTGTGTAATTTTAAGCTTTAAGTACCTTGTAACCCACGCTTTTGCAGAGCCTGTGGGAAAAGGCAGGCATGCTTCTTCAGACTCCCTAAATGAAAATTCTTTATTGTATCGGATAAATCATACCAACAGATATTCATGAAGGAGAAGACCCCCCCAAATCACTCTTAACACTTCTATTAGGAGATAAGGGACACTTTTATTTCAAGGGCTTTAGTCAGAGGCGTGGCCATTTAAAAGAATAATTTATTTCAGGTACAAATTTAAGTTTCATTCATGTTTCTATTATTTTGAATTTTAGGTTGGTAGAACACTTTGATATATTCATACACAATGAACATTCAGCGTTGCTGGAAAAGTTTGGTATCAGGGGCAGAGGGGGATTTGGGTCCTGAAGAAGCACTGTCCTTCCTACCGTGTGGTCTTCATCCATGCTACAGTTTTTTAATACTTTTGGTATTTTGCTAATTAGTTGGTATTTAATAATTGCCAAAAACTAATTAAAGCAGCAGCCAAAGTTGATAAAATGCTGTCTTATGAAGAAGAATGCATGTGTATATGTGTATGACTAATGCAGTAGGGACTCTTTTGTCTTTTTAATTTATTTTATTATGTCTGCTATTTCATTTAGTTAGGAAAATTGATTTTTTTTTGTAATGCTGGTGACTGATGTTCTTGAGCTGATCCTCTCAAAACAAATGTCTTTAATCTGTGTTTAAATGTCCAAAATGCAGTATACTTTAGTAAAGTAAAATAAAAAAAAAAACATTGGGAATTTATGTATGTCATTTTGCATACTTAATGACTGCAACTAAATACATGTTGTTGTCCCACAGGTGGCAGCATATGACTTTCAACTTCCAATAAATATAAATTTCACTGGAGACTTATCACATGCTGACAGCTCGGTGCCGGTATCTCCTACCCCCTCTGAAAAGCATATTGTAACTCCCAGGCCTCAAATGGTGAATGTCATCTCCCCGGCATGTAGAGTGAATGCCACCGGTACGTAAATAAAAAAAGTTTCACAATACCACTCTTTCCAGGTAAAAATAGAAACAAATCTTGAATTATAAATGAAAACAAAATTTGAATGTAAGGCTGGTATTTCGTTTTTGTACAGAATATTTGTACACAATATGGACAAAAGTATATGGACACACCTCTTAATTGTTAAATTCTGGTGTTTCAGTCAGACCCATTGCCACAGGTATATGCAGTCTGCATTTAGAAACATTTGTGAAACGAAAGGGTCTGGAGCAGTGGAAACGCGTTCTGTAGAATGACGAGTCACGCTTCTCTTTGGCAGTCTGACAGACACATTTGGCAGTCTGATGAGCTTTGGCCTAGGGGCCTAGACAGCTTTCTTCCAAGACATTTTGGGCAATACTATGCTTCCAACTTTGTGGGAACAGTTTTGGGAAGACCCTTTTCTATTCCAGCATAACTGTGCCCCAGTGCACAAAGCAAGGTCCATTAAGACATAGTAGGATGAGTTTGGTGTGGAAGAACATCACTGGCCTTGACCTCAACCCCGTTGAACACCTTTGGTGCCTGACTTCCCAAATGCTCTGCTGGATGCATGGGCAAAAATTCCCACAGAAACACTTCAAAAGCGTGTGGAAAGCCTTCCTAGAAGAGTAGAAGCTGTTATAGCTGCAAAGGGGGGACCAAATACATATTACTGTCTATGTATTTAGAATTCAATGTCCTGTTGGTTTAATGGCCAAGTGTCAATCAGATCAATCTTGAACCCAGCAGAGAACATAGGAGGTGGCATATGTATACTCCCTAGAATTAGGTATATTTCATACAAATAATTCTATTTTTGTAGTTTTACGGCAGCTGATCAGCTTTTCAAGCACCAAGTTTGAATTTGAAGTGCCGTCTGGAATTCTGGATTTGGGTGTTGAGGATGGGTCTTTGTGCTCAAAGGTAAGTAACACAGTTAATAAGGATTAAAGGCAGTAGTAGAACCGAGTGAATGAGTTGGGATACATACATAAATTATGGTTTTGTGTTATATGTAGAGCTTCAGTATTTTTATATCTCTTCTTTCTGGTCTTTCTAAATGGTAATGTTATAAAAAATACCATGTGTTCCATGTTTTAGTACATGAAAGAAAGGAGAGAGAGGTGATGAGGGAGAGAAACAAAAGGGGATTTAAATACATGGTTATGATGTCTATCCCATTTTCTGTGCAGAGATTGGAGTTAACCAATATTTCAAAGCAAACTGTGACATGGAAGCTTAAACTTGACCAAGTTGGAAAGGTCATTGAAGATGGAATATTTAGGTTCAGCAGACATGCAGGCACACTTCAACCAGGGGAAGTTAACATCATCTCACTTGTATTTTGTCCTTGTAAGTATTGAAGATCATCTTGGTTAAAAGCAGAACATTAACAGTACATACGATGTTATAGTTCCCAGTTAAGTTTCTTGTGCCTAGTTTACTACCCACATTTCCATTATTCATTATTAATTCCCCAATCTCCCTAACTTTCTGGTTGCTTTCCCAATTGAATAATGGATGCCAGAGCCCTACAGCTGGTAGCATGCTGTAATGTGAGTGCCAGCACATGACCTTACTCCCTGCTCATATGTCTGACCTTTAACACAATAATAAGAAGGTTATAAGAACTTGATTCAGTGTAAAACAATATTGGGGTACCCACCTAAGTACATCTCAGCTATAAGAGATATAATATTGTGATGGGGGTTCTAGGAATTCTGCAGTTTTTTTTTTTTTTTGCTTAAACACATTTTACATTAGTACCCATTGACTCTGTGATACACCTGACAACATGTATCTGACTGATTGTTCTTTTTCACTTCCCTAAACAGCTCATCCTGGGAATTACATGGCACAAATACCAGTGATATTGAATAATAATCCAGACAACCACTTCACACCTTTGCATTTGTTTGGAAGCATCAAAACACCAAAGCTAATTTTTGACCCACCACTCGTGATTATGACACCTGTCCCCCTGGATGCAAAGACTCAAGCAACAGTTGATATCATTCCCGTTGATTTTTTTAGGTACAGTATAGTTAACCTGCTGGTGTTGACCACTCACATGCTTATGATTCCCCAAAACTGGATCTTGTCAATGGCTATTTGTACTTGTAGCCTGAACCCTAGGGGGACTGTGGTTGTCACAAGGGAAGACTAGCTTGGGCCAGTTTGTGATAGTATTCAACAGCATTATTCTTTTTCAAAATAATGCATTTCCAGTGTTGTTTTAAATTAAAATTACCCTATTTTCCTCTATTAAACAGGCATATGATGCATGGACACTGCAAAGATATGTACATGTAGATCCACACTATGTATGTTTTTTTTGTTAAGAGAATATATAGTAAGAACATTAAAATATCATTAGTGAGAAATATTTTTGTGCTATGTATAGCATAATTATTGATCAGTCAAAACTAAAGGTTATGAAATAATATATACTCAGTAGGGTTGATTATATGGTATCTTGGTTGACTGTGAGGTTAAGGCAGTTCACCGCTGGTCGTAGATTTATTTATATTCAAAAATCAGAGTTCTAATTGTGACTCACTATATGTTGTTTTCTGAAATAATTGTATCTTTCCACAGACCATCTGAATTAAAGGTTGAAATTCCAGACGTAGAACTTGAAAACGGTGACCGGGTCAAGCTGTTTTCTTTACATTTCCCGAATGGACAAGCTGTGGTCAGCCCTGGGGGTAGCAGCAGCAACAGGCTTATCTGTCAAATCACCTTCAAGTCCCCTAGATCGGTTTCTTGTTTTGTTGAACTATTATTCACCGATGAATACAATAATCGGTAAGTCTATTTTACATAATCTATCGCTTACATTAGGTGCTGTTAGTTGGTTTCATTAAAAATCTCTTAGTCTTCTTGTATAGAAGCACTTTGTCAATACCATGTTGTTTGTAAGTAACCCTTCTCTTCAGATTTCATCTCACGGGAACTCAATGACAGAGTTACCATTTAGAATGCCACCTCCTTTAAAATGGCAAAGCTGTCAGCTTCATTTTCTATTGCTGTGATATTTAAGCATCAAAGGGATGCCTTGACAGTATTGCAGAAATATTGATCAAAATTCATAGCATGTGTTGTTATACATATTTATTTGAATGCATTATAATGTACTTTTGCTCAATATTCAGAATGTGGACTTGGTATGCATAGCAAACTTCTCTGCATCCCATAATTTACACGTGAGATACAGAAATAAAGTTGATTTCTATTGTAGATACACAATTTCCTAGTAGATCAAGGGAGAACCTGGGCATAAGATCTGATTAGCTGTTGCTTAGCATTTCTAGTACATACAGAAACCCACCCAGAAAACGGCCCATTGTCCTTAAGGGGTTAAAAAATGTAGATTACCCATCATGTTTATAGTGTGGAAGATGACCTTGACCTTAATCTTTGATTTAATTTGCTAGGGTGAGACAATAGTTTTCCAAACCTCTGTGCTCGGCATCAACCCCTTGCTAATACCATTGTGACTTCTAGCTACAAAGTTTCTTTTTCTTAATCAAATTGGGAACTTAGTTTTCAGTGAACATAAATCCTGTAACAATCGGCCCTTTGTTTCTTTCCCCAGAGTTCTACTGAGAATATTACATTGTTGTTCCATTGTTTAGCAAAGTGAGGGTTTTCCACATAGTTATGTTAACTTCACAGCTGTTCTGCATGACTAGAGATTCTGAAATAATGTAACCGTGCTTTGTTCTTCATAGCGTGATTTAAATGCATATTTTTTTTATTGAATGTGCTATGGTACTAAAGATTATAATCTAGATATGATTTGAAGGTATTATTCAATTGGTAAATTCCAGTGTGGGTGGCGATATTTAAAAAAAGTAATCTTCGTCATGTTTTTTTTTTTTTTTTTGATAACTCATACTTATAAAGACTAATCCTGTGCAATCATCAATTATATTTCTGCTAATTCTTTAAATGCACACAACAAAGCACTGGATTCGTCAATGAAAATAACATTATACTCTACAGAATTAAAAAGATAGGTTAGGAAAAGCCAATTCTAAGACAGAGAGGCTGTTATAAAACTGATGACAGCATCCCTGAATATATTTAATGAAAATGAGCTTTCTGTGCTTATGAGTTTCTTTGTCTTCACAGTTGGAGCCAGAGATTTTTTTTTGGCTACCAGCAGGTTGCAAATGTTGATTCACATAATATATTTAATGACTATTGCCTCTTTTCTGTAACTTCTTTGCAAGTGCACATTAGGGAAATAAGTATGCAAGCAGCAGAACAGCTAATGGGTAACAGATAACAAATGTATTCTGCCTTTCTTTCAAGATGTACGTATGTGACATATATTGTGCGGTTTCATTGAACAATAGTTTTCTTTCCTTATGTCATCACCACTTGGGGACATTGTGCTAATTTAGCTTTGATTCTCCCTGGCTTGGTTATCTGTCTTTTGCTGATAATGTCTTCCAGCTAAATACAATGTAAATGTGATTTAATGCATGAGATCAGTGTAACCATTTACTGGGATGTTGTAAGTTTCTCAAGTCTTTAACATCAATAGGAATGAAATAGTAGCTAAACTCGTAGCTAACACCAGCTGTTGAGGGGCTAGTGCAAGCAGACTATCAATCTTGTGGTTCATTTAGATTGCTTATCATTCAAGATACCCACCTTTACTTATAGGGAGTGCATTTTCATATATGAAGAATGCTGTGGATTGATTTCCTTATTATTTAACTATAGTATGTTTGTTTGCAATATAGATAGATAGATATAAACTTATTTGGTTATATAACCGGTCGTAAAATATGTTATCTTGTTCTTTGGAACATATGCAATAGTTTTATAAAATGCAATCTCCTGAATATAAATATATATATATATATATATATATATATATATATATATATATATATATATATGTCAAAGCTGGAATGTCATGTAGTTAGCACATGCCTCTGGCAAGTATTTATTCCCTTGACAAGTTTGTGACAGTATTATATACCCGTACTGTTTTATTCATGAATGGCCAATGAGTAACCAGACATGATGTAGTTACTCCTGCATCATAAGTAGAATATGCCTCATCAGATCAGCATTGCTGCCCATCCATAGGTATGGTTGGCAAAATTTGCCATGTTCTACTTGAATGGAGGTGTGGGGAAAGAAGGCAGGTCATATAAAACATATGTTATTGATAGGTGCTGTTCTTTATACAAACAGTATATTTTTAGTGACTTACTTAGGAACCTTGGCTAAACTGGCAAAAAATTAAAACCCAATGCATTGATTAACCAACAGTTGTTGAATTAGAATTTGAATTCCCCAAATAACGTACTTCATGGCCCTCTGCAATCCAGACTTATGATTTAACACCACTTGACCGATAAATCTTTCTTGAAACCCGAGGTAAATCGTCCCTGTCGACCAAAAGTGGTACGGCCACAGTGGAAACCCCATCCCTAAACCTTCTTTCCTACAAGCCTGAGGCCTAAATGAGGGCCGGATCTTCGGTGAGCTTTGTGTCGGTCGTATTGAATGGATGTGTTCTGTGACCTTTGCAAATTTGCATAAAGAAATGTGTATACCTGATCCACATTTGGAAGATTAGAATTTCAATAAGTCTACAGATTGATATAAGCTTAAACAGACTACTTACACAGTAGGTACAGACGGCAAAAAGTTCAAATGCACATGGAGCGATTATGCTTTGATTTCTCGGGTTATGGAGGAGGCCAGCAAGCGTTTGATATGTAAAGGCAGAGATTGCCGCCTGCGTGTGATTAATCAGTCTGCTGCAGCAAAGCAGGCACACACAGCGGGGACTTGCGGTTGTAACAACCTGAGATGACAGAGCTGTAATCTCACCAAGAGTAATGGAATGTTCTTTACAGCCCCGTACTGACAATGTTTGTCTGTTCTTCTTCTTCTTTTAACAATAGCCATGGTCAAATTTAACAAGCGAAGGAGCCAAGACACCCGTGGAAGTAGCAAGTTTTTAAAGTGCCAGGATACGCACAAATACACACATACCGGTACACAGAACCGGTACACAGACAGAGCCCGTACCACGACCCCCACCTTAAAAAGTGTAGCATGAAGCCACAAGCCTGTGAGTTAGCCGTCACTGGCCTTAAAGTTTTAACTCTCCGTTATGAACACAAACAAACACAAAATGTAAAAAATAAGATCAGAAAAAAGACCAATAAACAAAAGTCAATCATAATAAACCTTTTCATATATCAGACGCACAATATCGAAGTCAAGAACGCAGTCTGACCTTCTGCCTGTCTCCACTTACAGAAATCATTAATCTTCAAACAGTTTTCTATTGCACTAAAGAATCAATCCTGCTTTTGTTCAGTTCACCATTGTATATTTAAATACAAATCAATAACCACTAACCTGGATTTTTCAGTACCCTGGCAGGCACATTTATGACTGCGATCAGGCAGTGTCTGATACTTAACACAAGGTAGACATGCATTTTTGGTGCCAGGAAAAAAATGTTTCAGATACTAAGAAAAGATCAGAGATGATATTTTTTTTCCAACACAAGCTTTTCAATTCTATTTTTAATTAGAAAGGGGTTTCCATTTTTCAAATGTATAGCATAACCTTGCTCTGCAACATGTATGTATGGGGATATGCACAGTATATGGGGTATGGGAATGTATATACAGAAGCATGGTCTTTGTTCAGGTGATTTGACAATCGAGAACATACAGAAAGATCTGATACTTTGTTGAATAAAAAGCATTGAAGGCGACTACATTCAGTACATTCATAGTTTTAATATATTATATATAATTATAATATATAATATATATAATTTTAATTAATTGATGTTATATATATATAACATCAATTAACATCAATTAATGAAAATTTTAGCTACATGGTATGATAGATTTTGTTTCTTTGCTAATGTAAAACTATGTTTTAGACATTTTTACTTTGTGATTTCTACGTCATTAAGTCATATAGCCTAGGTTATGCACTCCATCAATAATCTTCCAAAGTGAAATATATACTCCAAAACACTGCCAGGGGAAAAGGTTTGGCCTTTTAAAAACCATATTGATATTGGGCTAAGAAAAAGTTTGATCACTCTTCTGATCCAGCATGGTTTCTACATATGTCAGCCTTGTGTTGGGACAGCATGCAGCACAAATACATTCTAATCATTTATGGTCTGTCACCTTCATCCTTTACTCAGTTTTATGTTAGTAACAATTCACTTGCCCTAGGGTATCTTACTGTGGGTCATCATTGCGCAACACAATAGGATATTTTGACTATTTGTATATAATGTTTGTCTTTGGTATATGATTATGTTATGCCTTGTGAATCACCGCTGTATACTATTCTTAAGTTGCATCAAAAAAGTATCCAGTATCAGCATGTTCTCCTGTCTTTCAGGTTTTCACTTCCAGTTGCGGCAGTAGCTGAGAACTGTATCCTAACTGTGTATCCTCATTTAGCTTACCATAACACAGATCAACAAGTCATCTTGAGAAGTGGTAACCATAATTTATTTTGCAAGAGATTATTTACTCTGATTAGCTGAAAAGATATCTAGTCATTTTCTATTGTTTTAATCAATTCTCTGTGTATTGTTACAAACTATACTTTAGTTGATATAGACCTAAAAAAATTCACCCTTTATTGAAGGTGTGAGTGTGTGAGAATACGTAGCTAATATTTTTTGTTTCCTTAGACCTGATTTGGCTCAAATATAACACGGTCTCTTTACTACTATGTTTCATATATCTCTCTCTATCACAATAACGTAAATTATGCATTCTGTAATGTCTAGGTCATAATTCTCAATGCTCTGGAGAAGCAGTTCTGCATCCTCGTCATGTACCAGAAACACCTTCTATGAGTACATCTTCCAGTTCCCTTGGTGCAGCCACAAACTCAACATATGAAGCGTCACTTCTAGGTACCAAAACAGTATTTGTATACATTATATATATTATGTATTATATGTATTATATATATTAAATATATATAGTATATAATGTGCATATACACATACATATTTGCAGGTACAAAATAACAAAATAGTAAATTTGAAAAGCAACCTATGTTTAAGTCTAACTCATCTCATATTTACAAGAAATGTTTACTGTACAGAAAGCTATGTCAATATGCATGTAAATGTAAAAGCTGTAAATGCTCCTTTTATAATTGTGTATGTTTTTACTTAATAGATTGTCTATTCTAAGGTTGAGCATAGATTTTTTTAAAAAAAACCCCTAAATGCTAAAATTTGTTTTACTGTTTTCCTTTTTTTCCAAATATACCGTGTGTAGCAATCTGAAAGATAAAGTGAAGCTGTCAAAATTTTACAGAGCGTACCAGCATCCAAGAGAAAACTTGTCATTAAAAAAATAAAAAATCATCAGAAGACCAATAATGATCTCATAATTAGTGTTGCTAAACCAGCACCATTGTCAAACAGTCATATGCTTGTTGAAGGGTGTATTTATCTTCTGATGAACAGATGGAGAAGCAGAAGTCACATCTACTTCTGTTAAATCATTGCACTGCTGGACAATATCAAAAAGCGTGTGCAAATTCATCTGTAAAGAAAACATTCCAAGCTTTACGCTAACATTAAGTAAAATAGAGAATTATAGATATTGTGTCAAAGAATAATTATTGCAAATAAAACTCAAATATAACCATATTTATATATATATTTATTTTTTGCTTCAGATAACTGTTATCTTGACAGTAACAGTCTGGAACATGCTTTTTCACTGTGATGTTAATAATGTCATCCTACAAAATAGAAATCATCTTCCCAATATCTTATGGACAGTGGATTAGGCTGCCTGTAACATAATAACATATTTTAATATTAGGCACATATTTGGGGAAATTAATTTCTAAAATGTACTTCGTAAAGTAAAAGATCTTGTTAATTCAGTAGTGTTTTCATTTTTTCAGATGAAGGTAGCTACATGGATAATGAAAAACCACCATTCCAGAGGACAAAGGATAAGTTTGAGCTGTCATTTTTCCCAGAAGAAGATACAGAAGAAGGGATATTTTTCCAGAAAGTTTTAACTGCAGTTCAGATGTGGTTCAGCCTCTTTGGATGGGCTGCTGGATGCAATCCAATTTCAATTCCACACTCTTTATGGAGGTAAGATGTCTCATTAGAAACATGCTGTGTCAGTAACACACTACTGATGATTCTAAAGTGCCAGACTGGCCGAGTACTTGTTTTGTAGCTGTTTTACCAGTCCACATTTGAAATGGTCAGGAAGGAATATTTGTATTGGGGGGTGTTAATGTTATAGAGAAAAAAAATCGACAAGAGAGGAGAAAAGAGGGTCAGGAGGTCTTAGATCCCAAGTGTCAGCATGTAATAAATTTCTCAATTTTGTGCTGAGTGTTGTGTTGTAGCAAGCTAACACTTGAGTTCCTGAGGCCATCTCAGTGGGGCTCTCTTAAATGGAGCAACCTAACGGATTCAACACAGCTGACTGCAGAGCACATTTTGATGTCACATCACTAGAATTCAACATCTGTTGAATTCAACTTCAGAAGAACTCAACAGCATCTCAGCCTTAGGCTGCTGTTTGACTTGGGTTTGTTGAGTCAAATTAGTTTAGTTTGAGTTAGCTCTGTATAATGCAGCATAAGTAAATAGACCTCTGTCATAGCTGGGCCAAGCTAGAGTGCTTGGGGCCCGAAAGAGACTGAGAACCAACTTGAGGCATCTGGAGACAGCTGTGATTTGCAGGCAAAAATTGTGGTGAAGGCCACCAGAAAGGTGTCAGATGCAGAACAGAGATCAAGTACGCATAACCAAACATCAAAGCCAGGGGTAAAAAAACAAACATTATATGTAAAACATTAATACAGGAACCAGATGAGCCTTGGCTCAGGATGCATACCACTGTAGCATTTATATTTCCCTGTTTAACTTTGCCTTATGCCATGTAGTCATCTACAAAATACCATGGATGAAAGAGCTATAAAATAGCTGATAATGCAAATTGCGGATAAGACTAGTGGTTGTTTTCCCATTGTATATGGGCGTTTGGTCATAGGTAAAATAGAATATAAAGTCATATCATGACCCATTACAGAGCAGTTATGAGCTTGTCCAATGTATGATGGTTTTTAATCTTTATGAACTGTATGTATAAACACTCTGGTCTGCAATCTGTTTTGTAATATATACTGTGTGATTTTTATTTTCCATGTACGTGTGTGTGTTTTGATTTTATAGTGGTGTGTGCAAAATTCAGATGTCGAAACCTGAAGGAAAAATAACAAAAACAATAAATCTGGGCAAAGAGACAAAAACCATTTATGACATGCTGTTCTACCTGAGCGGACAGATGCTGCCTGGAATTACTGCAAGCCAGTCATTGCCCTCTGATCCCACAGAGAGGGTTCTACAGCTTCACTGGCAACATGCTACATTGCTCACCTTCCTTAAGTAAGAAACTCGCTTGTTTGTCTTGAACATGAAACAGAAATCATTGCAATCACAAACTTTTATAATTTTGTGACAAGTAGACCATCTTGTGTGTTTTTTTTCATTTTTTTTAATTTTTTTTGCAAGACAGATAAATATTTTAATACAGTGGTACCATTTATGACCGTTTACACTCTTGGTCTTAATCATCTACAAAGGTCTAAATATTAACACAAATTGATTAGAATCTTACCAAAATGGTTAACGTTAAATAAAAAAAAATATATTAGGAATTAAGATATGAAAAAAAGTTGATGTTGATCTTCCACTTTCCCAAAACCTACATTTTATCTCAATACAACCAAATAAACCATTGTAACTATGTTATATGCAGTATAATAATGTTAGAAAATCAACTTATGTGTATACAATGGAAGTAGCCATATTAACTTTTCCCCAACAATTTAAATTTGTTCCCCAAAATTGTGTCTTCGTTTTTGTTATGTTACTGTCCCTATTTGGTGGAGACTGACTGGTTTCAGCAGCCTTTGTAAGGGTGAATAGAAGGATATAATGCTATTTATTATGCCTCCATTTGTGGCAGGTATTTAAACAAATAGTTCCAAAACAATTATTCTGAATGCAAATAAGCACAACCTATAGAAGTTATATAAATAAAGGCAACAGCTTCCTTTTTTGTCGAAGAATTTCAACTACCCTAATTAACTGGAGTACATCCTAACCTTCTCATTTATTTGGCATTAGTAATATAAGTCAGAATGACAAAAAGAAATATCCATGTGTCTTATGTTGACAACGATTTCTGCCTTTTGCAGTAAAAACCTAGAAGTTGTGCTTATGTTGACAGCAGTCATTAAAATGAAAAAAAAAATAATTAAAGTGGACATATTTGCCTAGTGCTCAATGAAAATCCTTGGTAGATCAATTAGACAAACTAATTGACGTGAATGAAGCATCGTGCAAGCTATAAACATTTAATGAACCTTAAAAGTATGCTACATTATCAAAGAGATACTGGAGAGATGCTTACTAAAAATCAATGCACATTTTAGCAGTTAGAAATTGTATGTCAATTTGGGCCCTAGGAGTTCAGTTTTTTACTTGTGAGAATGATTTGTAAGCTTCATTTTCAGAAAAAAAAAGATTTTAAGTGGATCACTGAATTAACAGGAATTATTCTGTGGATTACTATCAAAGATTTGTATTGGCATAGTCTATCTAGTTAGCGACGTTAACAAATTTGTATATTTGTTGTGTATCACTTAATGCAGTGTCAAGCAAATTGTCTGTGTTACTTTCGTAGAAGCCAAGGAGCATTCCTTCCTCATATCCGGCCCGAGTTCTTGTTGGAACCACAGGACTATAAAAGATGGCTGCAAATACAGGTATGATTTGTGCCATAATAGCTAGGCAAGTGATTCTATTTTATATGCATAAACACAAACTATTGTAAAGGTTTCAAATTTTATTACTGCACTGGGCTATAAAAAATGATAGTGTCAGTAAATATTATTGGTTTTAATCGTGGCATGTATTATATTTACCTAGATACAGATGTGATTCTACAGTTTTCTTTGTAACATATCAATAGAAGGTGCAGAATATGTTAGGCCGCCAGTACATTATGTGATTTGCGGTGATTTTCTGTTTCCTGGCGCCCTTCCTCCTTAGTGCTATATGTTATTCTTTCTCTTATTACTGGCTTGCGTTTTTATTATCCTTTCCCTCTTTTATATTCTATATATAAACCCCTTGCAGCTTTATATATCCCTTTGCTATATATTAATTGCATTTTCTCTACTTTGGTGCTGGCATTTGTTACCATTCTTGTCTACCCATTTCCCTCTGTCCAGCCTATTATACTATGTGAGGTCGTGAGGGTCTGAAATCCGTACTGCATGGGTCCTATTGTGACCCCTGAGGGCCAAACGGGTCATGGGCATCAGCAGGCAATGAGCTTGTTACTGCGCTTCCAGCGGCCAACCTAGATTACCATTTTCAACTTTAATACACACTTGTGAGGCATTTTGCTTAAGATTGTATAGTAAATCCACCAACATGGGGCAGAAAACTGATTTTGAATAATATATTAATATTATTAGTCTTATTAGCCTTTAATATTTTCGAATACATACCACGACAAAGTTTGGTCACACTCCGGCATCCTTGAAAATCAAGTTATTGTAGCATCTTTTTTTATTATTCTGCTTACATATTACTGTCAGTGTAAATACTAACAAATTAGCCTTTGCAGAACAGATAAGCTGACAGCCAGTTTGCAGTAATAACAAATTTCTGGGAAATGTTTATTTACTTTTAATTAGAGCTGACATAAAAATGTTAGAGCACCTGATATATTAGTGGCCTTAACAGGGACAACAATGATGTTGATTAATAATGTTTCTCCTTGTCTACAGAAATTGAGCCAACAGAACAAATTGGTACGGCGTAATATGTATACCAATAGTTATTTTGTTTTCATCCTATTTTACGTTGCAGTGTTATGGAGATGGTGCATGAAATGCTTTTTTATTTCACATGCAATAATGGCCAAAAATTTCTAATACTCAGGAGTCCTGTAATTTCTATAATCGCTTGCTTTGCTCGATAATTTTCTTCTTAAAAGCCTTTATAAATTATACGCCGGAGATAAAGCTTTATTTCCATTGTACTTATCGTGAGAGATGACGATTTTTTTGTTGAGTCATTGAGGTCTGAGGCTTCAGAGTGCCACGCACAGTACTTTGTTACCATCAGTGGGAGTTATTGAATCCAATTTTACTGATTCTATATTCAGGGCCTCTGTAAAAGGCCACAATTCCGGTATAAAATATAATAACACAGCTATCACAGCTGCCATATAATGGGTCTGATGTTATTATTTATGTTCAATCAAAGCTAAAGCGTGTTAAGGGAAATCTGTTTGTGTCTAGTCATCTAAAATATTTTCCTTCTTTTCTTCCTGACGGAAATCATTTCCATCGTTTACAACACAACTGCATTTTTTTAATTAAAACATGCACATAGTGTCTACATAAGTTTAATGACAAATTATACCAAAAAATATTAGTTGATTGGGTATAAAATGGTATTTTTAGTGATTGTTCTTTTGCTTTGGACAAATCTGGCACTTGAAATAATATTGGCGTCTTTCAGGAGGCAGCCATTTTGTTTAACTTTTTCTGTGGCTTATATTCTTCATTTCATCAGTTTGAGTTATAAGGCTAACCTTTTTCACTGCTTGAAAGGACTTTCTCATACAAGCATGTACAAAACATTCTTGTTATGAACCTTATATGTGTAATAGATATGTATGGCAATAGATACATGTAAAACTTGCTTTACCCCACTTACTTGGCCTACGCTGACTAAATTATTTCTAATACAGAATATGTGAACATCCTATCCATATCAGATGGAGATTTATACTGTGCTGAATTATATTTATTTATGTTTTTAAGATCCAACTTAAAGAATTGCAGTATCCTGATAAGAAGACCATTAATCCCAGAGACTGGGATCTACTTCAGATCGACACTAACACATTTATGTCTGTGAGTAAACGGGCATGGACGGATGTATTGCTCCAGATATACAAGGTAATGCTTTGTGATGTAAGGACATATGTACTGGTACTTTTATATTAACTATATTTTATACTTGTCTCAGTTAAACTTCTCAAGTTAATGTTGTAGTTTTCGTTTCTCTTATCGCATATTATTAGATATTTTTGTGTTTTATTTTTATATACAGTGCACAGTTTTTGCCCTTTTAGTTTATAGCCACTTCTCTGCCGTTTCTCTGCTCTCTTTCCAAATTGACTCCAGGTGGGCAGGACTACATACTAAACCTAAATTAACATACAGAAGCTCTATCCGAATGCATTTCCAGCCAACGATAAATGACTGTAAATTATATTCTATAAATCCACTTTGCAGCTTTATGTTCTCCTGGGCTCTATATTAATTGCAATGATTTAGGGGTAACAAAAATATAATATTTAAGATATCAGGGTATAGACAAATGATATGGCTGATACTTGGCAGAACATGATGTAAATACAGTCTAAAGTTGGGTTTTGTGTGTCTCAACTCACTTAAGAAGGCACAAGCATGGCACACACATCTTTGGATTAGTTCTCCTTAAAAATAGTAAGCCATAAAGAAAGAAAGAAAAAACTGATTGAGGGTATTTTTCATGTACAACATTTCATTTTCTAATATGTTCTGGAGACACTCTTATTGATGTTGTCATATTTCCATTTATATTAATGCACAAGCTAAAGAATGGTAAATGTGATCATGCCTTTCTCTTTTCACACACTTGAAAGATCCTGTAAATAGTAGGATGGCAGTATGTGCAATGCCTAAAACAAAAACAAAAAACTTGAAGCTTGTGCTTATTAGAGTTTTGTTTTTTTTGTTTTATTTTTTTTTCTGAAATGTTCATTTAACATGTTATTGTCAGATCATACATACCATTTCTTTGCTCTTAAGGTACTGATCCTGTCTCCTCTACCTCTGAAGAAGACCAGTAGTAACATTTCAAGTGAATCCATGCCAAAAATCAGTTCTGAGCCATTATCAAGCAACATATACTCAACTTCTGAAAGAATCCTTCTTACTTGTCTTAATGTACACTATGAAAAGATGAGAAAAATAGTATGGAAGAATTGTGAAAAAGGTGAATGAATTACACATTTTGTTACAGAGTATTATACATGTGCTTATTTATTGATTATACCTTAACCTTAAGCACTGGGATATTGTAGTTTGCTTCACAGAAAAAACATGGTGGAAACTTTGAAAAAAAGCCACATTCCCACACATATTATATTTTATATATATATATAATCATTCTATAATATATATAACTATATAATACTATAATATATATATATATACCGGTAAGATGGCAAACTCAAATGATGTGACTGCTTTCCAATTTAAGAAACTTTCATCTAAGTGGACCATTATTGCAACCAAATAATTTCATTTGTTAAAATGTTTCAATCTTTTGTGTTTTGATGTTTCAGAAGATTGACTTATCCATCTGAGAACTTACAGTTATTTTTTTGTGTTTATTTGTGCTTTTAGTGACACGTCGTACACAACAAATGCATCTAGATTAACACCAGAGGTTTAAGTGGAGAACAAATTGAGAGCATTACTTATTTGTGCTTTGTTATTTTTCTGCCTTATCGCAGTTATCAACAAAAAGCAAATTAAACCTGTGTTCCAGCGTTAAAAGAATGGAAGTTGCTCTAGGATAGTTTAAAGGCTCTTCAGATGTTCTTGCCAGATGCCTGTAATTAGCTGCTCCTTAAAGAAAGCGTAATGTCTCAGCTTCCAAATGATATTGTCTGTCTGAGGTCACACCGCAGGCTTACTTGTTACCATGTTTATCTTGGAAGCAGTAAAAGCATAGCTAGAATTATCTTGATCAGATAAGAATTAAAGGTGCTTTTTCGAGCTAGCAACACATGCATTATTAAAAGCATCATTACAAGTGCTCTAGAATGTCCCTTATCAGAAGTAACCCATGTCTGACACAGCCAATAACTGCCACAAAAGCACTCCAATTGCAATAAAGGGTAGTTTTAGTAATTATTTTACATTACAGGGTTGCTTAGAAGAGGCAGGGCTAGTAGATAGTCTACAAAGAGTCAGGGATACCGACTGCAGAGTAGGCTCCTGAGGTCCGGTATCTGTTTGGAAAGTGCATATGACTTGGGTGGCACTGACACAAGTAACTAAGGGTGAGACCGTGGACCGGGTCCCTGGTGAGTGATAAGCAGAGGACATTGCCCCAGTGATGTGCATGTGCCAGTACTTTTGGGGACCCCATCCACAAAACAAGATCCCATCGGTTCCCAAGTTTAGGCTGAACATTAATTTTTTCTTTCAGTATGTTAACTTTAACATTCATTTTCACAATGTTTAATGAATGCCACCATGCCTCTATCTACTTTTTTTTTGGTGTAGTTTAATGATTATATTGAAATTGGACATGACGTGTTACTGCTCCCAAAAACAATATGGTGTATTTCGAGATATACTCAAATCTACAATATTGGAAATATTACCCTTCATGAGCAGTAATGTGATATGTATTAGCAGTATATACTTTTGATTGTTTGTCCTCTGGCTACATTTATTTGCAATGTTAGTATTAATATTTATTAATACTAAAGTTTCAGATAATATCCGGGAAAATGCTTTGGTTGAGTGGTGTATCTGGTACATAGGTTTACAGAGAAAGAGACATTAGCAGACATTAGTTTATTGTTTCTGTTTTCTCTGCCTATAAAATTATGGTGGCACATGGTATACATGGAGTTTAGGCATAAAGTCTGATTCGCTATGAAGTCACAAAACAAAATAAGAGTATTATCATACTTCCTTATTGTTGCTCTTTTTTTAGGTGGTATACCAACAACAAGATGGGTAATAAACTTCGACAAAGATCTGTTAGATGGTCTTGTACTCTCTGCCCAGGTGGCAGCATACTGTCCGTATCTAGTGAGTACCATTTTTAGTAATGTTTCTTTGCTGTAGCTTTTCTCTGCCTTTTCGTTTCTCTAAGAAAATACCGTATTTACATTTGCTTTGCTGCTCTCTTTGTGTGCAGATACCAACTCACTTTGCCTGTATGTACACCAACCCTAAGACTGCCGAAGAATGCTTGCATAATTGCCTGATTTTCGCCAATGCTTTACGGACCATCCACCTTGACATCGACATACAGGTGATAAATACAAACTACAGGGTAGAGAGAGGATATCAGCAATATAATGAAAGCATAATCAGTTAATTAAAAGTATTGGAAAGGCAACATTAAATTTAAAGCCTTAAGACCCTTTAACATAATTTTATTATGACTTAAATACAGACAAATCTACAATTGCGACAATCTATGTATTTGTGGAGAAGACACGGTATCACGCTGGAACATTGTCAATTACTAAAGATTTATATTTTTGAAGATCAGAGTTGCGCTGTAATTGTGTGTACTGAAGAAGGTGCATTTGCACGTGCAATCATTTACTCGTAATTGAGATAAGGTTTGCAGCACATTTAATTGCTATTTACCTTGTGTAGAAACATCTATCCCTTTCTACATGGGGTAACAGTATCGGGCGGTGTGGACATTTCTTGAGTCGCACAATTATCATCCTAAAACAATGCACAGTCACTATATTAGAATGAATGCAAAGCAGGATGCACTTCTAATGTTCTAACTGCAAACTCCTTGATAAAAATGTTTTTAATGTGGTGTTCTCCAATCTTTTCTTGAATAAGGCAACTGACATCTGTGATCCAAACCCAATTCTGATGCTTATGCTGTGCGTCTACTTGCATGAAAAACTCCCCCTGTATTTGCCTAAGAAAACAGTTTCATTTGATGGTGCTCTACATGAGAAAACCTCAAGACAGGTAAGGGGGGTTAATGTCAAACGCATAGGTTGCCTTCCGCTGTCCTTACATAGGCTGAATTATAACTTTTCGATATATTGTTGGCCAGCCCTCTGCATGCATGTGCAGAAAGTGCTCTCATTGATTCCATTTATTTTTTTCCCTACATGTTTAAAGAATACAAAGAACTTAAATATGCTAATTGGACTCTGAACCGTCCCTTTAAATCTCACAGAGATAACAGCTAGAATCGATTTAGTTTACAAATGTTACAGCAAGTGACAGATGATTAAAATTCATAAATTAAATAAATACATGAAGCCCATTGTGTTTTGCTGGGATTTAACGGCTCCATACAGTGAATGTGATCGTCTTCTACTTGTTTTTGATCCGACTGGTAAACATCACTGTGAGCAATTCCCATTTGGTTCAGTCAAACCAAACTTTCCGTTTCAAAAGAATATCAAGAACAAAATGTAGAGACAGTATTGATTTTACAAACTAAGTATGTATTTACTCTTGATGAAGAGTTTGATAAACTGTGCGTGTGTATAGTCTGAATATGTATGTGTGTGTGTGTATATATATATATAGATATATATATATATATATATATATATATATATATATATATATATATATATATACACAAACACACACTCATGACCTGAGTTGCAGGCTTCCGGGATTGACTGTTAAGCTTTTATTGCAAATGTTCAGTCTCATTTTGCTGGCACATACATACAACCACTGATCAATACTCTGACCTTTTTGGTTTTATGTTACTGAAACAGGTCCGTCTGAAAAACCCAAGCAGCAAACCTCTTGTGTACAATGCAACAATTGTAGGTCGAGAGTCAGCTGATTTCTCTCTACCTAAAGGGAATACAATTACACTCGCCCCCAAGTAAGTGACCTTTTGCTTTCTCGTTATTTTAACGCCCAAGCAGACGGCGTTCAATATATATAACCACTAATTTTACACATATTTCCATTTACGAGACGTGCATGATTACACCTTTTTAAGCAGAATTTAATAGTAGCCTTTGCATTGCGTGGTTACAGTTTTGTGAGTGTCTTTGATTCTGTTGTTTTCAAATGCTAGTGTATTGTTAACTTTATTTGAAACTAAGTCACAATGCTCGGTAATATTCTTGCCAGGGATCTGTCACAGTTGATAAATGGGATATAATTAGTAGTCTGTATGCTGTTTAGCACCAAGACAAGCTGCCTTCAACTTTTTAAGCTGGATCTGGGTATTAAAAACACACAATATGTCATAGTCACTACTGTGTTTAAAGGGGCACATTATTCAATTAAACATGCCACCCATCGCTTCATATTGGTATTGTTTGCCTTCAGGCATTTAGAAGGTTAAAACAGGTGTCATTGTTGCACAGCAGTTTCTGTTTCAATTACTTATAACAGATCAGAAGACTTAACCAATGACCTTGAACAGTCGTTTAATTTCATGGCAGATAAATCTTGCCAAGACCCCTAGGGATTTAACTTTAAGACTGAGTGTATAATTCTGAAATATGATAAAGTGGTTGTAATGCGGAAATGCATGAGCTATCGATCTAGAATTATTATTACTTGTTAATGTACTTTTCCCCTTGCATCAGCAGACCTTAAAGTTACCCTCAGATGATGCGTTTCAAATAACCTAAAATATCAGCTTGCGTTTTTGACAAGTTAATACCTTGCTTGTTTTTTTATTTTATTTTTTTTATTTTTTTACTCCTTAGCAGCAGTCACCTTTTACTTTTTGGAAGAAAGCTGTTTCATATTTAACTGTCATTGCAGAATGTCATTGCTAATTTGGCAGAAGAAATTGTGTGAGAACAAGTTGAAACACTTGTGATGCATGCACAATGGCTGCACCGTATAGCCTTTTATTATAGATAAATGCTATTTGATGTACAGTATTTCCATTTGGTTTGTTTCCAGAAGGTGAATAAAGAAACATGCTAGTTCCAGGCTGGCATTACAATTTGCATTACAGGAATGGTACTGCTGATTTTACATTTTAAATATAATTGATCACTCTCTTCCCACACAGCTTTCTGATTAACGACAAGATGCAGGGACATAAATAATGTGCCTCAAGTCATTTTTATGGTTTGGTATTTGGATAAAAACTAAAACTGTTTTTAAATCACACATATTCATAAAGGCTTGTCTGTATTAAGCAAATCAATATCAGTTGACAGTTAAACATTAAATGGTGGAAGGAAAAAGTTGTGCTTACAACTTAAATACAACTTGAGTGCAAACGTAAAGTGCAAAAAAACACATTTTTTATGCTATTCTTTCCTCTTTTGCTGATTAATTACAGGCCTCTCTCATCTTTTAAGTGGAAGAACTTGCACAATTGGTGGCTGACTAAATACTTTTTTGCCCCACTGTATAAAGAGCAGTTCTGGTGCAAAGCGCTAGAAGTGATGCAACCACTAGAATTAAGATCTTGATGGCGTCAATAATAACTGTAAGAGTTCTATTGACCTTATGGAGCCAAAGGAAGGCAGGGGGAATAAAGAGGGGCAACAATTTGATACCCTCATCTTTAACAAAAGTAATACAACTAATTAGGCATCAACTAAGGGACACCAAATTAATGATCATAGTTGTGTTTAAAATAAAAAAAAGTGATTACAATGATGTGCAGCTACACGGGACTTGTGTCATATGCCGAATTT
>VKOC01006495.1:0-25664 GCA_009364415.1 Spea multiplicata
TGCCGAGCGGTCATTTTCACCGCTTGACACCCCTTGGGCCCCCCTGACTGACAACAACTGCGACCCCGGTAGTTCCGCCACTGCATGAAGTATATTAATTCTGTGTTGCTCTTTTTAAAGAATAAAAAAAGGAAATCGCCCCTCCATCATTGAGACTATAAAAATCTGCTTGCATAGCCTTCTCTAAAGTGTAACGCTTAGGATGTTATTAGCGTTTAAAGCGCTCTGGGCAGAATACACAGGGTTTCATCTTCTTGCAGGAGAAGGTCACTCGAGTGGGCCCTTTATAATACATTGTAAAGTCAGGGATTTTAAATCACAAACTCTCCTGCTTTAGTGACTACATATATTTGGAAAGCAAGAAATGTGTTAGCAATGAACCAGCCCCACTCCTACTCTTTAGTAACAGAAATCGAAGGGTTAATAATAATAATAACACAGATGGTGCTAATTAGAATTTATTTTCCTTGTAAACTCTATTATTTCTTTAAATCTTTCTTCAACCTGCTTCTTGTAACATACTGTTTATGTATGATGATTTTTTTTTTCAAATTGGCAAGTGTATTGGAGCTAATGACATGTAAATTATTTATATGAAATAGCTTTGACTTGATTTGTCTAGGGAAACTTAGAGTTAATAGCAGCTGCGAGTGTAAAGGCATCACTTATAGGATAAAATATGTGTGCAGTGAACAAGGTAATAATTATTTGCAACTGTGGCTTGAATGAGATGATTAAGAGCAATATGACCAGGGACAGGTCACGTGAAAAGAAAATTCTTATTTTTGTGCTGTATCGATTCTACCAGTTTCTTTAGAAATTCGACACAGATATCATGAAAAAAAATGTTTGAGATTAACTCACTAAGTACAGGCAGCTACTTAATAGCCTGTCCTACAGTGCATCCCCATTCAGGAATATCTCAGATCCTGGCTCTCTTGCACCATTACAGAAGAAAAATCTCAATCAACATCATTGGTCTGATACTACCATAAAAGCATTAAAATAATTGAACTGGGACCCAAAACCCCCAGGCAATTCAGCCTTCATTTGCCTCATGAGTGGGGTATGGTTGGTATAGAGAAAAACCAAGAGAGCAAGAAGGTCCATGTCTGGACTCACCTTTTCACTTGTGGTGAACCCCAAGAGATCACCTGAAGGGCAAAAAAGGCTTTAGGTTAACTCAGACAGACAACCTCTTAATAATATGTCCTATGATGCATCCATGCTTGGAATCATCTCAAATTTTATTTATCATGCCATTATAGAGATGAAGAATCTCCTTAACATATCAGTCAGATCCTGCCATAAAGGCGGTGTGGAACTGAACTGCGAGGGAACCAACAATCTCAGATGTAGATTTTGGTTTGATTGAGTTTATTAAAGTACCAGAAATACATCACACACCAGGCAAACGGCGAAGCTGCACAGAACATAAACATCAGCAGCTTAACCAAGTGCATACAGCAATAGCATTTGTGTGCTGTCAATCAATCCATAACCAACGGTACACAAAGAAGGTTTTACTGGTATTTAATGCAAAACATTATGAGCCACATCTTTCATCAACGTTGAACTTTTTTTGGAATGCAAAATCATTCTCAACCAATATGCACAGACCCAAGGTCTTTTGGGTAACCTTTTCCTCCTTCAAACTGTTGTAGTTGTTGTTTGATTAACACAATTCCATCAATCCCAGTGTCAAAAGATTAGTCTATAAATGCAGAATGCCATTGTTTAACTTCTCTCTACATAACACATACACTTTCTCATAATATCTATGCATATTATACTATGTATTGTATATTGCATAGACGCAGCACATGTGCAGGTGTACATGAAGGGGAGGGCTGGTAATAGCAACCAAGTAGCCTGATAATAAAGTAATGCCAAAAAAAAACCCCCGTATTAGGTAAGACACCTATGTAATGCATAGAAGAGCTACAGATACGATGTAGGTATTGCCCAAGTCCAACTCTAGTTCATGTCACGCTTCACGTTATCACGGCTGTATGTCGAATTGCAGGTATGACTATGAAGAGGCTTCAGGCATTGGCCCAAAATACTAAATCAGATATATCTTGGGGGCAGTTGCTCTTGCCAGCTCTCCCTGTGCACAGACAGAGAAATGCACAACAAACTTGGTGTATTCGGTTTTACTGACTGAACAAGAAGAAGATTGTTTTTTGGATAATGATCTTCTCACAGGAGTGGAATGTATTAAAATAAAATAATGCTTAAAGTCCAGACCAATGAAATGTATGTTAAGTGTCCTAAGTTTTGGTCCAGCTATGGGCTGGGTTAGAAGGTCTACCTAAAGTGGCCCTCCACAACAAAGGAAGGGGTCTGTGGGCACAAAACTCTCAATATTTAAAATAATGGGGGTAGTAGAAGTGTTATTAAACACTCATCTACAGACGCCAGAAGGCGTGTCCCCCCCACAGAAATCTGATGGTGCTGCTACAATCACAAGGGATTCTGGGTAGGTGCATGCAAATAAGGTCAACAATAATCACCTTTTGCCTCTATAACTGCTTTATACATGGTTCACTTGAAAGTAGTTGCCTGCTGTACAAGACAGCCTTTAGACAAACTCGGGTAAGAGGTGCAATAGGCAGATCACCACTCATGGAAAGTTGCTTTGTCCTTAATGGGAGTCGTCAGCACGAGGTTTTCCATCACCTTTACCCACCATAACTTATGTAATGATATTTCTTGTGCTACCCCAAGCCTCAAACCAGATAACAGCCTCATGCTGATGAGTCCCATTAAGGAAGAAACAGCTGTCTAGTAAGCAATTACTTTCAAGGGGTCCATGTATAAAGTGGATATAGAAGCAAAAGGTGGTTATTGTTGACTTCATTTGCATGTGCCTACCCAGAATCCCTTGTGATTGTGGCATCACCATGAGATTTCTGGCTTGTCTGGTGTCTGTAGATGAGTGTTTAATAATGCTTCTACTACACCCTCAATTTTAAGATGAAGGGTTTTTCATCACCTTTACCTACCATAATTTATGTAATGATATTTAAAATAACCAAATAGTGACACAAGTAGCCCATTAGAAATTTTGGGAGGTTCTACCTATTTTATGTTTAGAGTTGTAGCAGTCATTTTGGATACAAATAACACATCGTATGTACTGAAGGTAATTCAAACTCCTCCTCAGGGGTTTCTACCCAGGTTATTTTGATTTTAAAGGCTGTAGAATACTGTGATACACTCACACTCAGAAATTTCTGTCCAAAGAGGTATGAGTGATGCCTTGAGTGGCCTACAAATATGTCATAATCATGGGGATGATGTTCAGGAAGGGTGCTTAGAAGAATGGAGAGGGGGTCCTATAGTCCTATAGAATCCTCATCTAGCTATCTATACATATGGTACAATACATTTTATATATAATAATGTAATTGAGATATTAATATCTGACTTAAAATCAGAGAACCTACAGGCACTCAAGTTAACATTTTTTTATTACAAACATAAAAAAATACCTGTAGATTTAAAATGTAGCCAAGAGATGGCAACATTTTATCCGGAACATTTGCCTTGCAGTATTACAGAGTCAGCTACACAAACATTCACATGTATTTGCCTATTTTTTGTACTGCATGTTCTGAATTCGGCTTACTGACTCTTGGGAATTTAATATACATAACTCCGGCTCCTAGTTACAGTGATTTTACCAAAGTGTCTCTCTGTTTGACTCATGCTAGTTGAATTTACTTGACAATTTCATGGAAACACTGTCTAGGATGATTTTCACAATGTTGTTTATGTGGCTGGAACGTTGTTTTACAGTGAAACAAATTCTCTTGTATTTTTCAATATTCTGGTAATGTTAGCTTTGTACTTTATAAAAGGGGATTAATAATACTCTTCTTCAGAAAAATATCCTCTTATTTTGAAGTTGATAACATGTCTGCCAGTCTACAAGGACAGCCCTAGTTTTTTTGTTTTGTTTTTTTTTTCTTTTCAGGAACACTAAAGAAAAAGCTATTTTGGGTGCTCTCTCTAACGATGTGTTGGGATATATATATATAATATATATATATATATAATATTTATATATATAATTATTGATATACACACACACACACAATCGTACAGATACAAGATTGTTTTCCCTCAGAAATCTCATGGTGCTGCCACAAACACAAGGGATTCTGGGTAGTCACCTTTTGCCTCTATATCCACTTTATACATGGATCCCTTGAAAGTAATTGCCCGCTGTACAGGACAGCCTTTACACAAAACTTGGGAAGAGGTACGATAGCCAGATCACCGCTCATGGACAGCTGTTTTGTTCTTAATGGGACTCGTCAGCATGAGGTTGTGATAGTAGCTTAATACTTGAGGCTTGGGGTAACCATAAAGTGGATATAGAGGCAAAAGGTGATCATTTTGTCCTTATTTGCATGTACCTACCCAGAATCCCTTGTGGTTGTGGCAGCACCATGATATTTCTGAGGGAAAAACAAGCCTTCTGGCTTGTCCGGTATCTGTAGATGAGTGGTTAATAATGCTTCTAATACCCACTTAATTTTAGTGGAAGGTTTTTCCATCATCTTTACCCACCATAACTTATGTAATGATATACACACACATATTCGCATGTGCATTCATTGTAGCCAGTGTTGTATGGCTTTAAAATAATCATGTATTCACTTGTATCAGACAGACTGTGAAGGATGGTTCCATAATTTGCTAGAATCCCATGTTACCCAATGATTGTATTTAGCATTTTAATTTAGAACACAGGCATGAAGACACAGACCCTTTAATAATATCTATGTTTGTCTAAACACACAAGCACACAAGGGTAACGGTAGTGACTTCTAAAGAGATTGCGGCAGTTCCAGACAGAGTGAACTGGCATGTCTTTGTTTTATTACTGAGCCGATGAAAACCAAAGTCTGCCAAACAGCCAAATTATCCTTGGGTAATTTGACAGCTGTGAAAGCAAAGCTCGCTGTCTCACTTCCATGATATACATTTGCTCTGTTCTGTACTACTGAGCCGATGGATTTGCCAATTGTAGCTTTTCATATTGAATCTGAAAACAAATAATACAAATGCTGCAATGGTGTGCAAAACAACTTGACTTTTGTTGGTAAGCAATTTCATTTAAGGGCTCAGTCTCTGTCGACACCTTTGGGTAATGAGCTTCCAAAGCCTTGGAATCTTCTTGACAAGATATGGGTGTACAATTGAGCTAACAGTGTAGTGAAGGAATTAATGCGGGTGCTTCACAGGACTGCTGCCAGGAATTGAACTACACTATAACTAAAATAATAATAAAAAGAAATAAACTTTGCTTTGGCAGAGTTGTCTTTAACCTTTATGCATCATGGACAAAAGAAACCCAAGATGGAATATTTCATTCCCATGCCTCCACCCTATGGTACTAAGAAGGTTAAAGATGTATGCTTGACTCATATAAGTACCTCTTTCCACCCTCCATGCTGACCTCCGAATAAAAACAGTGTTGTTGGATAAAATCCCTGCTGCCTTCAATAGTTCTCTAAGATCTACTCTCAATCCCTCCTAACATCATAAAGTTGCTCCCTCATCTCAATCACTTTAAATGTATCAAGTATCTGGAATTCTTTCAGTGTAGTATCAGAATCATAGTTTTTGAAGATGTTTTTTCTGAATTTATGTTGACATTTGTGGAAAGTTGCGGAATGCGGACACCATCTGAATCATTATCTGTAATGCGGTTTTGGTTCTTGCATATATAATGCTGGTTTTGATCCTATTTTGGTGTGTTATTTTTTTTTATTAGAAATTAGTGAAATGTATCTATGGCTGATACTACTTTTTAATCTCACTCACGTCTCTTTTAAAACCAAAATAACACTGACCATATTCTTGTCTTCTTCTTGTCTTCTTGAGGCAACTAAAGGTGCAGCATGAACCAGATCCTTAGGCCAGCTCAACAGACCATGATCAAGTCAAGCCAGGTTCATGGACCTTCCCTGTCTGTACCCATGCAAACATCCAAACAGACATTTGGAAGGCTTGTTTTAGTTACCATGGGGCCAATTTGACCCAGATTTATACATAGGTCAGAGATTTTATCCAGTTGTACTACAAATTGTTGAAGTCCATCTCACGTAGGAAAAGGTTGCCTGGAATGGTCCTTCAGCCCTGTTATATCACTAAGAAGAAATGTTCAAACTCATTATAACACAATAAATTCCCAATGTAACCTCCAATAAGATTTGAAACAACATAAGAATATTACTTAGCAAATCCCTCTGAGTTGAAAAAGAGTGGATGTACAGTAGCCTCAGGCCAACTCCATGGCGTATGCAACTAATCGGAATACACGTAGGGCCTTTTGTTTATCACATACCAATATGATAACAAGGCACCCTAATTGACTGCATCACATGGACTTTAAAAGTGTCAGAGCAATTTAGCCTTTAAAGAACCACATAAAATATTTTATCACATCTCTGCCTCAGTAAGTTTAATAAACTACACAGCCTTCAGGGACCTAGCTTCTTATAAATTAACTGCCTTCAAATTCGAACACAAGGGTCTTTATCTCTTGTCAGCTTAATTATGTGTTTAATTTTATTTTTAACATTTTTTAAAATGACCCACACCATGAGAAGCCAAGATTGTTTAATTAAACAAATGAATATGGTTATATCTAGCATGATCAAAGCACTAATTTGTCATGCTAATGTTCTATACAGAGATTCAGCTTCTATTGTGCTACTAATACAATAGCCTATATTAAAATGTATTTGCAGATCATTGGAAGACAATTTCAGTCGTTTGTCTACTGGTTTAATGGCACAGTCATGCGAATGTTTAAATTTATATTACATTTAGAAAACAATTGATGACCCCAATTACTGTGACTCCGTATAGTGTCTCTGTAACCCCCCAACACTCTCAGCTTTGCTTGCATCTGAACACTAGCACGAAAAGAGAGATGGTGGATTAATTGGGGTGTAGAACCCAATACAACTAACAAGGTTCTTGTTCATTAGTAAAGGAGTGCATGTCTAATCCAATGGGTTCTTTTTACTATCTCACATCAGAAGTGTCAAAGATCCATGTAAAAAACAGCATTTAGGAGGAAAAAATCCTAATGACCATATGCAGAGCAATTGTAATTATTCCAAAATTATACATCATTGAAGTTTTACCAACTTCATAACTAGAAAACACAGGGCCGTGGTGTGAAAATTACATAAGCCACCCCCCGACTTAACCAAGCAACACGAGTGCCATCTCCACCCCTGAACAAAGCCACGTGCAACGAAGAAGGGATCTACAGTAGCCACCCCTGGCACATTCCCAGGTGTACATAAATAAAGGGGTTAACAATGACACATTTACTCCATGGGAAAAAACATTACATCATACTGTGGCATCACTACCCGGAACCTGAATGAGGATTTGTTTTTTTAAAGCTATATTTGAAAGCTACCAATGTGGTGCTTTATTTATAACCCTATGGATGTCATGAAATGTTTTGTTACATCATCACCTACTCATTTTTTTCTCTGACAAAGGATTAGTTTGGTGTCTTTGACAAGTTAACTAACTTCATTGCTTGAAGAATAAAAAGGTGTTGATTTTGTCTACATACTGAAGTCCGGCACCATATGGGAGTTGTTTTTATGATGGCTCAGTCATTCTGTAGACACGATGAGTAAACCTACAGGCCTTCAAAAGGAAACTCCAGCCTTACGACATAGCAAGTCACAGTTTTTAGTAATGAAATAATTTTCAAACATTGAGAATTACTTAAACCCAAGGATGGTAGCTGTTTTGGAGGTCTTTATTTGTCAACCATCTGGGGTCCCAAACTGTATGGACCATTGAAAGCTGGTGACCCTAAATACAAAGAAGTTAACCCCTTAATGACAAAGCCCATACATGCATTGTTTTCAATGGGTTTAGGGACCGCCCATTGTCCTTGAGGGGTTAAATGAAAAATGTTAGGGCAAGTAGAGGCAGCAACATTTCTATGAAATGATATGCAAATACCCATACATGGCTTCTAGTTTTAAAAACACAGAATACATTTTTAAGTAAAAAGATACATTTTATTTAGAAAGTAGAAATAAGAAAGAGAGAGAGAGAATCTTTGAAGATTTTTTGCTTGTTTCCTTGTGTTTTCATTGGTTACATTTTGCATTAAGTTCCCAAACTGCTCATTTCAGTTTCTAAATTAAAAACAAAGGGATATAATTTTCAATGGGATCTAAAAAAATTGCATAAAACCATGGTACGTTCATAACACTGATGGACGTTAAAGATAGTATATTATATATTAAAATAGCATTAATAATTGCCATTTACGTCACAAGTGGTATTGAAGCAAGTTCTTTGTCAAAATGTAGGCTTTAAAAGCTTGTTGTCGTGCAACGGAGAATATTTTTTTTCACAAATAGGGAATAACAGATGAGTTTATGCAAAGTGTATCTCAGCTGTGGTTTGTGTTTCTCCTGTCCAGACAAGTTTGGACAAGCCAGGTATTGGTCTTGAGTCTACATAAGTTCCTCAAGGTTTTATCCAAGTCATATTCTTAAGGGTGATATCAGCCGACCTCAAAAGCAAAATTAATGGGTACAAGTGTTTTCATGTGATTCTCAGAAAAAAAACAGTATGCTTTAAATGTGATTCCTAGGGGTATGAGGAACCAAGGGATCTCTGGAGAGTTATCATCGTGAGTTGGCCCTGCCATAAGTTAAGTGAAGAACATGAGATTTGTTCTGTGTTTGAGGGTTCAGTTTACCCCCTTTGTGTATCGGCCCCAGGGTTAATTGTTTAATTACAAGCTAAGCAGAGAAATCCTAAACATTCTGGCAGGTTGTCAACAGAGAGTTAGGTATTTCTGTCTTTCTGCCTAAAACAAACTGAACGCCAATCTTTCAGAGAGAGGAGATGGAACGTTGTTTCTAATGGACACACAATACATTTGTGCATTGAATAAATTCATTTCAAGCAGAGAAACATTTCACAATCACATCTAAGAATAGTATGGAATTCTTAATTCGTTTTGCAGTCCCCCTCAGACCTCTAGCAAATGACTGCCAATTTTCCCTGGTGCTTCTCTAAGGCCGGGATGTAATAGGGTATTAGCAATTTACTAATGTACTGCAAGCATTCATGCATATCCTGAGGATACAGCTTGTTTCCAGAGTTAAACAACACACATTTGGTTCAGTATTTCATTAAAAGTTTAAAATAAAACGAAAATCTTGACGCTCCGATCTGCAGAGCAGTTAACTCAGTCTGCTATTTTATAAACCGTTCTTTCAGAAGCACTACAATAATGATATGCATTATCGTAACTGTTCATTCAATCTTTTAAAAGCCCATTGTCCTATCTGCATCCCAGTGATTATAACGTCGCCGAAGTAGATCTTTCACTTTCCCCAAATCCTACATTTTATAGCTGACCCTATTAAGTTATTTCCCATCTATTCTTAAGATGTTCTTCATGGGTCACGTATATTCTATATAATATATCAGCTAACAGGAAAGTTGGGATCCCAATCTGGTTAGCTTTGCTACATTCAAGCAATAGGTGTGTGCGTTGCGTTTCATGTGAGTTCTTCATGGATGTTATCATACATTTAAGGTCCAAATTTTTCATTTGTTTCATCTAATCTTTTTTTTGAGTGGACATTGAGCAGCTTCTCAGCAGAGCTTCAAACTGATATGGAATTTCAGGAGTACTTATGTATCTTTGGGTGTACCTTTCCTAAGACACTTGAAGACATACAGTGATATTGAGAGGTCCACCTATAATATGTGGTTGGTGGCATGATGTCTCTTCTGCCTTGTCTACTCCTCTGTTTACCATAAGCCAGGGGCGTCCAACCTGCGGCCCTCCAGCTGCTGCAGGACTACACCTCCCATAATGCTCTTTCAGCTAAGGGGTTGGCTGAGGAGGATGGGAGATTAGTCCTGCAGCAGCTGGAGGGCCGCAGGTTGGACGCCCCTGCTATAAGCAGTTATAATTGGAATGCATTCAGAGGCAGCTGAAAGCTAGGGCATTAGTAAGAATTTAGGACTGTTCAAGCACCTTTTGCACTGTTGGCAGCTATGGAACCATTATACAGTTAATATGAAATGCATAGCTACAATCAGAGATATAATCATTTTCAGAAGCATAAGTGTTAAACCGAAGGCCTATTGTCATCAGGCTGCACACGCAGAGATTGTCAGAGTAGGTGGCACTGAATAATTAATTCACAGTTTGCAAAACACATATTATATTCTCGGCTCCACAGTTCACGTTCTGATTTTTCAGTTTCATTTGGATAAACACAATTTTACAGACAATCTGTATAGAAGCACAGTTCTATTTCATGAAAAATTGTCAAAATTGCCTTTTTCATTCCCATTTCCTTCCTGATTGTCCATTTTGCCTGAAACCTGCCTATTCCATCCCATTTCCAGTAATATTCAAGAAATGCTGATAGAATTTTACTACTATCACTGCATGGATTTTTTTCCCCCCCAGGAACCTAAACATAGCTTGTGGCACTCACTGTTCATTTGGTTATTTTGTAAACTGCAAATATTCTTGATAAAAGTAGTATATATAAATGACAGCTATCAGACCAGCCATAAAATAAATAAATAAATAAATAAATAAGTGTGTGCGTGTATATGTATATGTGTGTGTGTGTATATATAAATGTGTGTGTGTGTGTGTATATATATATATATATTAAAGGCCTGCTCAGGTCAAATTATTCAGTGTTATACTGCGCTTATATACCGTCAGAATTAAAGTGGACATGATTAAATAAATGAATAAGTTAGAATAAAAAAGTTACCATATACTATTGCAGCTCAGCAAATATTTTGTTCCCATATACGTTATCTACACCAAAAACACAACTACTATTATTATTATTTATTGTTTTACATAGCACCATCATATTCTGCAGTGTTGTACAAGTGTGGGTGGGAAGACTGAAGAAATCTGAATAATCGACCTATGTGTTATACAGGGTCAACGTTATGTATTATTCAGCCAAGTTCCCCTGCACGAGATCACTGCCGTTGGCTCTTCGTGATGTATAATGAAGTCAAGGAATTTGACAATGAAGTCAGGGAATGACAGCTCTCCTTTGAGTGGAGAGACCCCAGAAAGTCATGTCACAGTCGAGATGAGTAGGGTGCTTAGAGTTGTGCTTCTATGGAGATGAATGTCAAGTTTGTTAGTTGCATTGGTGGTAACGTTTTTTTAATAAACGTTGGGCAGCCCTATTGCTGGGTTTAAGTGACTCCTCCAGACCAGGTCAGCAGTTGAAGAGCAACTAGTTGTGGAAAGGAACCAAGCCACTTGAAACCATTCTATGTACTTTTTTAATATGATTCATTGATAAATAAGTCTCTACACATTGGTTTAAGTGTGCCCAGAAACGTAAGAATTATTGGCAAACATACAGATATTCCAGAAAATGCAAATTCCTCAGTATTTTTAAGACAAGTTACCCAATTTACAAGGCCTTCCTAGACATCTCTTAATAAGGAAGACTGACACATTTAAAGTCATTAATCTGAGTTTTCCCAAGGCCCAACCCTGGTGCCAGGTGAGGCAAAAGCCTTTAATCTTTTACTAATCCATTTAAGCTTTATTTCAGTGAAAACCTAAATTCCCAAGTTATATCAGAAATGCAAATGCAACCATTTCCGCGTTGCTTTGTGATGCCACTGTTCATGAATTAAAAGGAATAGTCTTACTATTTAAATAAAACTGGTTCATCCAACATAACCTGACTTAACCCTACAAACACCAATACACAGGGGTGGGATTGTCCAATTAGCAGGTTACTCGTTTCCATTGGGCTGCTCAGATTTGAAAGATTTCAGTTGTTTTTCAAATATTTATTTTTTTTATTTATTTTTTTTGTTTGTTTTAATTGCAGCTGAGTTGCCGTGTTGGGGTTGCAGCAATCTTCATGTACATGTACACCGTTTATTTACAATTCAGTTTGTTGAGTATTAGGCTACTAGTCGATGTAGAAAGTTGTAGTGTGCAAGGACTGGTCAGTCTGTTTTGAGTCAATAAGAGCATTGTAAATGGTAAACTTCAAGGGCCACTATATCAAATCTAGCTATTCACTAAAAGGAGAGTCTGCAGGATAGTTGTGGTCACTTGAATTTATTATACATTATGAAAATCCAGGCCCAGCGAGCTTCTGCTCACCCTGCATAATGTATAGTTAAAACAGCAAGATGGGTTAAATCTCCTCACCCATTGGATTCTACATGTCAGGGCCAGCTCAGCCCCTCATAGAGGAGAAACCTGCAGATATTGGCCCTTCATAATGAATAGAAAAGCAAGGGAGCTGAAACCACAACTCTCCTTTTAGTAAATACTCAACACTTGTCAATGGCCCACACAGAGACATGCAACTATTGATCCTGGATCTGGCAATTAAGAGGTTAATACAGCAATCTCAATGTGTTTCCTTTTTTACATATATTTTTTATTACCACAAATCAGTAGTAAAATCACCCAATCCATTAGGCACATGCACCGAGGAACAATGAAGACAAAAATAAATGGAGACACATTAATGTTCATAAGCTTTACTTTACTCATCTGACTTATTGTCATTTTTCTGTACAATCACTATTTTGCAGTCAAGTGGAAAATGAAACAAGTTTTTTTTTTTCTCTCTATTTTAATACAAATTGATTTTCAATAGATCTCTGTGGCTGATACAAAATATAATTATGAAAGTAAAATAAAGCTGCCAGACATTAAAATAATAAAGTTCATTATGTTCCCTGGGCTGGATTTACATTCCAGACTCACGGACCACCAACGGGACTGGGGCTGACTAGGCGGCCCCTCGCACTTTAACCCCTTAAAGACAATGGGTGGTCCCTGAACCCATTGAAAACAATGCATTTTGAGCCCGTACATGGGGTTTGTCATTAAGGGGTTAAGACTAAGCCGCAGACAAATGATGGCTGGATATTCACATGTTTTTAGGGTCAAGTAGCATGTGGCCAGGTGCATTCAGTTAGAGGCTGGAGCGGCAGTATCGGTATGTATACGTCGGAGAGATGGCCTGGCAGGCGACCAAAGCGCCCACAAACTCCCTAAAATAATAAAAGGCCTCTTAGGCCACAAATAATATGGAATATGCAGGGTATGTGGAGCTATAAGGAGCAGAGTGAGAAATGGGTGGGGCTACCTTTCAGCCACACCCATCGCCGCTATCCTCGCCATTACAAAGTGGCACTTAACGCTTTATGGGAAATGTAGCTGTTGAAGTCATTCGATGTCTGTCATCCAATGAGTAAACACTAAAAAAGGTACTGAATAATCTCCTGCAGATTTCCCACAATTATTCTGTCCAAACATACTGTAAATGCACCTCACATCTTGCTAACCAGAAATCCCCAAAGAAACAGAACACTACTTACGGAGTAAAATCAGAAGCAGTTATGTTGCATAAGACCTAAAAAAAAAGTATAAAATGAAGCTAGAAGTAATAGACAAAATACATCATGGTTTTGTGACTACAGAGGGTTCCCAACTACTGTAGGGTAATTTGTTGAAATACAGCCTTTTGTCCCTTAAATTACCCTACATATATTTGAATGAATAAATAAGATCCATAGAAAATGTAACAAGCATTCAATCTGTTAAAATAGACTTAATAATAAGTGTGATTTCTACTGTAATGCTCGAGGAATTGTAATAAATATATTGTTTTTGAATGTACCACAATCATGTTGCATCTTTCTAGACAAAGGATGGGCCGTCATTTTAGCGGAGAAGCCATAATCTAACTTCCGCTTAGATGGTGGGTGACCTCGAATGTTCAGCATGCTCAATTTTATTATAATTCCCAAATTTATATAAAGAAAAGATAAAATCAAACTTGCATACGTTAATAATTAAACCAGTGTGTGGTGGTGGGTGGATTTAGTATAATGGATTTACTTCACTGTTAATTAAGAAAACAAGCTACTTTTTTTTATCTGAGATGCTGTTCTTGCCAAGTCCTAGAAGGAGCACATCTTTAAAAACACTTGAAAAATATGTTGACAAAGGTATACCGCAAGTGATGGGGCCAGGTAGATTTCTACAAACACAAAGGTGATCTCTCATAAAGCTGTTCACAACGTAAGGAAAGTGCGTATGGAGGCCCCTGAGCATACCTAGGGACCCAGTGTTCCCTTCTCTAGGGGAGTAGCTTTGTGTGGTGGTGATGCTACCTGTACGTTGGTGCTGGGGTAGCCAAAGACCCCAAGATGTGTAATCAAACACCTCTCCCCTACCTGAAGAAAGAAAACTGACCACGAGACCCAGCGGGGCTTCACCCGGAGACACCGAATCAATCCCCAATAGTTCCCAGGTATGCCCATGAGGACCAAAATACTAAACAAGCACAGTAGTCCTCTTCAGCTCAAACTCATCCACCATTGGTGAGCTGTTTTTCTTTTCATCATTTCTGGCTCAGCTCAGTTTTAACTTTTTTTGACCCCGTTCTAGGTAAATGTTGGACTAGAAAGACGAGCATTGACACGTAGTTATTTTTTTCCCCCCTTTTAATTTAACGTTAAGTGGAGAGAACAATCAGGAGTTTAAAAATATACTTCTAAAATAAAAGTATAGAAATACAAATTGTATCAAGTGTACAATATATATCAAATAACTTTTTAATGCTTCACAGGTATCCATAGCAACATGAAATACCCAGCAATTAGCATTCTCCAGGCCAGGGAACATTAAGCTAAACCACCATTTGAAGCCATTTCACGCTTCTGTATTATGACTGAGCTGGTACTTCAAGTGGACCTGTCATTTACACGGCTTTTAAAATCCTTAAGACTATTTATCTATACTGCCCACAACTTGTGGTTTTTGATTTTCACTCATAGTAATAGTTTTAAAGATTACTTTTCTTATAAAAGCCATGGATATGGCACTCCTTTGAGCCGAATCGATGGAAGCCTGTGCACCCATAATGTATATACCCCATGTTTTTTTGCGACAAAGAATTCCCCCCCCTAGGTCTTGTAGTCCTAGGCAGAATACATTGATGTATGCATGTACACAAACTCTAAAATAAATGTGTACGCCTATGTTTTAATATATTTAACCCATCATGCATGTGAGCCAAAAACAATTCGGAGAGCAAAAACTATCAACCACAGCGTATAATCTCAATAATCTTAAGAACGTAGGGTCATTGATCCCCATGTGGAGGCACAGGCTGAATAAGACAATCTTTTATTCCCAAGGAACCCCTTAAAGATCAACACTATGGATATATTTTTAAGATAAAAAAAATAAAAAGATTATAGTTTTTATAGACGCTGATTCATGGTGACATCTTAGGAAAACAGTTCATTGTATCTATGTATCCGTCTTATCATCTCGCCACCCTAAGGCATCGGCTGTACTGGATTCTGCAAAGTAAAGACTACATGTTCTGTCAAACAGATTGAGAGAATGCTTGTGTAAGTTCCTTGTGGACAGGTAATACAAACGTACAGTGACATTTGTAAAAAGCCTCCCAACAGCGTGCCACTACATCGCCGACAAATGGAGAAGCCTAGTTAGGAATTCCGTGAACAATCAGAGCTGCCAACGTTCACCACATGCCCCATTCATGTGACACCTTCAAGGCATCCCAACAGTTGGATGCTGTCAAGTGTACTTCTAAATCCGAAAACCCTAAAGCAAAGGAGCCGCGATCAGATCTTTGAGACGGAGAGATATTTTGATAGACACGTCTTCAAAAAGCTGATAGCAAATGTCAGCTCTTCTGTAACGTCTCTTCTAAAAATAAGTACTCAAATATAGCTGGATTTTTTTTTTTTTTTAACAACCCGTCTTTACACTTGTTTTATATGGATGTATGCAGCAGGGGAAGATAATTGCTTAATAGCTTACACAGGAACATATATCAGACATGTGTGTTAGTCAAATGCCCGTTACGAGACAAAATTACTGGAAACAAACCGTTGCTTGACTACTATTAAAAGCTTTCGTCAACAAGCACTTATTTTAAAAATGCATACTAGATATTAAAATAACTATAATGTAACATCTCAGGTATAATACACACATATTATTATTAATATCATCATTATTATTATTATTTTATTTATATAGCGCCAACAAGGAGCGCTTCTTACAGTCCATACTTTCAAAGACTTGACGGACTAAGACAAACAGACACATTAGGTAAAGAGGACACTGATCTTATAGCCTTCACTCTAGTGATAATAATGCAAGGACTTCATTTAGAATTACATTTTTTGGGGGGAGAATTACATTTTTTTTTAGTAAGCCCTAAATCATGTATTATACATGGTAACAACATATGATCATTAAAGGTAATTAGCCAAAAACATTACTTGGATTCTAGTATATTAAGCAAATCGGTTTAATCACACAGAATTTTTAGGAAGAACGTATTAGTGTCACATGACAAGCGTTCCTGGCTAAAATTATTATTGTGACAAAATATGGCATGGTTAAAAAAAGTGTATTTCCGATTATGTTTTAGGCTTTCGACAGTATTGGAAATTATGTTATTTAGTTGCAAAAGTGTTAATTTCAACAAGGTAGATGAACAACACCTTTAAAATGCCAATTATGTTTTCCCGTAGATAAAATATCTATCCACTCATGTATCTTGTGTGATTTGTTTTATAATTATTATGCAACTAGCACAAAAACACATTAATAGCGAATCCCGATCTCCCTGTAAATTGTATTAACATATTTTAAACAGTTCAGCAGTTTTTAAGATGTTTTAGTTACATGTTTTCTCTTCCATTACCCATCTCTAGTACTTAAAGTAATGCAATAATGGAGCAGAACTTGATCCCGAGACAGCAGAAACACCCACACTTCCCTATAAACAGTAGTAAGCAAAAATTTAAATCTTTTTTACTCAAATAAATGAAACAAAAATGTCAAATACAGCAATGATTACAAATTAAACTCTTCTTCTGACTGGCTTTACTTGTTTTGTATTGTATCCCTTGGAAGCGAGAAGAGAGATGGGGAGAAGGAGTAGAAACATTTAAATACCCAAAAGGATTTTACTAACTACATTTTATTTCAAAGAAGGAGACGTTAAAATAAAAGTCATAATCTAAAACTAGAGAATCAGAGGTTTAGATGTAATGTAAAGAGGTTTTACTTTACTGAGAGCATGGTAGATAAATGGAACAGCCTCCAATCAGAAGTGGTAGATTGCCCGAATGGTTATTATCTGTTTCAATGTTTCTATTAAGGTAAATAATGAAAAACAGTTATATTGTTTGGTATAATGGAATAACTAATGGCAGTAAATAAATGGTTAACTTAACCAGCTTAATAGCTGAATGGGTCCAGTTAATACCAGGATTCTAATGGCTAAAACCGCCATTATGCTGGACTAATTTTTGAGAATTCTTGCAAAAGAAGCTCAGTTTGGTTGGTCCTTCACAATGCTTAATAATGGCACCAAGAAGAAGTGTTTCAACTCCCATACAAACTATCTTTATAAAGAAAGAGTATAGAGTCACATATTGATGTCATCACTACTAGCTGTGATGTACCATTGGGTCTTTATCATTAGATTGTAAGAGAATGTGCGCAAAGACCATCGTCATTCAGAAATAGATGAAACATCTGGGGACAGGCAGATATTCACATATGATTTTCTTCAGTGGACAATTTCTTTATACGGTGATCCATTTCTTATGTTTTTTTTTATTGTATTATGTTTTGATGGCTGGTAAAGAGATCAGAAATTGGTATAAAGTATACTTTTATACTATTTTTATTGTATTATGTTCTGATGGCTTGTAAACAGATCAGAAATTGGTATAAAGTATACTTTTATACTATTCTTCTTTGGGTGTATCATTCTTCTAACACTTTCTTGTGTTAAATTGTCATTAAGTGGAGATGGACAGTAACCAGAGTAAATCTTTGACATGTGGCCCTGTGAGTTTAAAAGTCCAGTTAAAAGCATTGTCCTATAATAAACCAAGTTTATTTCTTGTTACAATATTTCATCACAGTAACACGGAATATGAGAGAAGCAGCTGGCATGAAGTTATAAGCCCAGGAAAACACCATACGTTCATTTGACAGTCAATATGCACTCAATAAATAGGGCTGGACGCGGGATACAGAATGTCACATAAATAACTGAAGCAAACAGGGACGGGATTTACAAATCGCACGTAAACATTTTTCACTGCTGGGTAACAAATCCAGAAACAATATTTTTAATCCAGGCTTTTTGTTCCATGCTTTTTCCATAGACTAATGTAATAAAGTATCGTATTCAACAAGAATTCCAATAATATGTTTATTTCTGAAATCAGAGACAGAATTTGACATTAGCGGAAGCGTTGAGTCACAGTTATAGCACATGATCTGTAGAGGGCTTCTAAGTCCACCCTGTTGTGGTTGAGTCTGACCACAATTTATGGGCACCATTGCAATGTAACACTGTGGGGTAGGAAGGGTATCATTGGATATTTCCATGCCCCAGAATGCCCCTGTTGCCTCCTCATTTACACGTACCTTGTGTCTGATCTGGGTATTGTATATGTGCAGTCAACCGTAGTTATGATAATTGGTGACACTTGATTTGGACACCAACAATAGAAGGCCACTGCTTGTTTCAATAGGGAAAACAATCACTACTGACAACTGTTGTGTTGTAATTCTGATAGGAATATGTATAACATACACTTAATTCATTAATATAATTTATTTTAAAAAAAATCGAGTTGATGAAATCAGGTGTTATCTGTACAAATCCCAATTAAAAAATCTAATCATTATTTTATGATTGTTACTTTTTAATACTTGAAATTTGTTAAACATTAAATGTTAATTCTATTAAAGTTGGTTAAATGTGTGAACCACGTTTTATCATTTTCTATGCTCGGCCAATAAAAGGTATAATCTCTCTCTCTTCTTTTGGACCATTAAGGCTATATCCATTTTCTCGCATTAGATGTCAGCTACCATTTATACCTCATTCAGGTCGGACCATTCCATGAAGCCATCTTTTTTATCTGATGTCATGCTGTGATAATCACCGTTCTTTATGTACTTGAAGCCTTGTCTTTTGAGTGCTAGATTTATCTCAATGTGTAATTGACACATGGCATTCTGTTTTTATGTGAGTAGCATTTTTTTCGCACTCATCATATATAATTACAGGATTTTTCAATGCTAATGTATATGCGTTTTATGTTCCAACATATCACATCCTTGTCAAAGCTATCAACTTTGTCATTGTAAAACAACAGCAAAAAAAATAGAGAATGTATTCAAAACCACAAAAGCTCAATATACTTGCAGCAGTTTCCAAATAAACTATAAAAAAGTTACTAACCCTGTCTGCTAGTTATAGCACTTATAGCAAGTCGACCAGTAGAAAAGCCCAATATTTTGCAGCAGTAATCAAATTATGTAGATGGTTCCCTGGAGCATTTGGCGAGGAGGCCAACACTCCAACTCCAGATTTTGATGAAGCCTGCAACAAGTGAAGGCAATGGACATTTAAACTCCCAAACGTCTAACAATCAGGAAGACGGTTGAGGAGATAGGAGGTAGGAGGTTCCTTTGTGCTCCCAAGGTGAGAAGAGGCCATGAAGAAGATCCCTGAGCCAAGTGTGGCATTACCTCTGTGGACCTGTGTGTGCTGTTTTGGGGAGCCTGGCTTAGCTGGGCCTGAAATAAGTTGACGTTTAGGCTGGTCAGTCTGGGCCAGCAGAGAATATCAGAGAGGGCTACATATATATATATATATATTGTGTTCTCTTATTAGATCTAAAGATGTATTATGTTTTAATAATTTAGTGAGCCTTATGGTTATAAATACAGCATGGCTACACTTGGGTGACTGTCCATTTTTTTAATTGTTTGAATGCCATAAATGCACTTTATGATTTATTGAACACATTTCTGGGAAAGTTACAACATTTAATGTTGATACACGTAACATAAGAACAAAGAGTTCTAAAATATAATATTATAGCCTGTGTCAGGTGAAACTTTTTAAATAAAAAACAGCTTTTTTTTTACCAGTGTTACCTTATTAAAAATAATTTATATTTGGTTCTGGGTAACAAACTGCTCGGTGTACCAATGCATTGGCTGTTATATTTCAACTATTCTGTACCATCAAAATAACAGATTAGTACTTACAGCGTTCCCAATGCACTCATCTATCAATGTCTGTGTATTTTACAGTAACCTATAACTACCTATAGCACATTTAATGTCCATAAGCTAATACTCTGTCATTTTTACAGGTCCAGACACCCTCCCGATCAAGAGAAGAGGACATGAATAGGTAATAATTCATATAACCTTTATAACGCACATTTTTTCTGCATCTGGAGAGGCACTGATGTCCCTTCACTAGACCAACACGTAGAAGAAAAATGTCGTCCTCCAGTGTACATCAAGGGTGCTATACAGGGGCTCTGAGTTTAACAACTAGAGAGAAAGAAGATTTGAAAGATAGGGGATGGTTTGTTAAGGAGACGGGAGAAGACATTAAGGAGGGTTAGAAAAGGATGAAGGGGTTAAGAATGAGTAGTAGCTGCAAATATAAGGATAGAGAGATATTCAAAGGAAAAAAGGGAACGTTACATGGACTATTCATGCTTGTCAACAGTACTGCGTAGGCCCAGATAGTCACACCAGCCAAAGTTAATTCCAGCTGCCGCCTACTGTGTCATTTGCCAAACGAGAGCCCAGCTGGTCATAGCGGCCATATTTTCAGACACATAGTTTACACTAGAGCGTGCCCAGAACCCCTGAATGAATGGTTGATGACCAAATAAAACCATACAACAATGTGAACATAGTGAAGGTCTCCTACCAACTTCTAAGTCTTCTCGGTCAGCTAGAGTAGTCAAGTGTTGGGTAATATGCTAGACTTTTTTTACTCGATACAATGTATATGACACAAGTAGTCACGCGTCACTCTTACTTAATCATCTCAATAAGTTATATGACACAGCGATTCCTTGTGTGCTGGACCTAGATCCCAAATAATTCTTCCAACAACCCTAAGACAGAACGCAGACATTGAAGGGAGGTTTTTTATTTGTAACCTACTTGTTACATGAAGATGTTCACATTTTTCATCCTTAAGGAGCTTTTGACAGAAAGTAAACATTATTCAAAGATAATCAACATATTTTTTTTAAATTCATGAATAATAGAATACACGGTATACCGTCTTTGTGAGGCAGAGAAATATACAAAAATAGAAAATAAGCCAAAGATACAACTCTAGATCCAGAATTCAGCTGTGTATAGCTTTTAATAAATGGCCTACATTTGTTTGAGAAGAGGTATTTCTGAAAGCTTTTGACAAGATCAATTTGTTTCTCGGTTAGTGAGAGCTGTGAGACACATTCTCGGTATAAAATATACCTAAACAAAAGGTACATTCAAAGTGAGTTTTTTCTTAAAAGGCAGATATTTTCCCAAGCTTTATTAGAAAATTATCATACCAGCTGTCTCTTCCTACTAACTGGTATCCCCGCAATATGCCTTAATCGTGTTTCTTTTCAGCTTTGAGCATGTATACTAATGAGTTTTCTAGAACGGGAAACCCTGTGGAATATTAACATTGCAAAGAACAGCCCTCAGAGTTAATTTCACTAAACTACATCGCCATAAAGTATGATGGCGGTGATTGCAAAAAGTGAATCTACTAAAAGAAATTCATTTCTAGAATAAGAAAAAAATTCCACAACGTATCAGTGATCTCCTCACATGAGAAGTATTTCTAATTTGTCTTGTAGTCCTGTAACTATTAGGCCCTTGGAATTAGAAAAAAGGAACCAGTAGTTTGTTATATGTAGGTTTGAAACATAAATTATACTTTGTAGGTACTTGATAACTATAATACATTGTACCGGGAGACACAAAAACGTCTTAAATGGGAATTTCATCTAAAAATTACTGTGCATTAATTATAAATAAATACTTATAATGCTAGAGGCATTTATGTCATGTGTAATGAACTACTGATCTACAGAGACCTCCCCTCTCTACTTTCGCAAAAAATAGGTTGGATTATTATAAAAATCCCCCGCAAATTAACAAATAATCAGAAAGAGCCCCCCCAGGACAAATTTAAAAGTGGAGCAATACTGCTGGCATCAATGACATCATGATCCACAATCTCCATGTCACAATAGGAACTTAGATCTGCCCACGAAGACCTGAGAACTTTGTCATTGCTGGAGGCTAAAGCCCCCCCTGTATATTAGAGCTCCTGGAAGTTTGTTATCTTCTACAGAAACTGGAAAATAGTTCTGAATCCTAATGCAATTTAATGCCTATGGGATATAATATCAGTCACAGGCATTGTTCGGTGTTCTACAACCATAAACATTTCAAGGATTGGGGTCATAATTTAACATGTGAAAATTAACTGTATCTTCTTCTTTAAAATGTTGTACTCGGTTACATCAATATGTGACAAAGTTAAACCAAAAAAACTTAGAAAAGCTCTCCCTTCAACCCATGCCCTCAAAAACAAAACTCTAGCCATTTGAAAGATTGGCAGGAATGGCAAAGGCAACAGCCAAGGACCACCAAAGAATGGGTAACCCTTAATATGTCCATTTGTGGGAGCTCTCCACACTGCTTCACGGGGTCCCTGGGTAACTTTCACACCCACTCCCTAGCCACCTCCGCTTCTACTATGAGGACACTTAAGACGGCCTGGTGCTAGCCCCTCTCCATGTGAAACCACCAGAAGAACGACCACTCCAGGTGGCCCAACCTGGAAACTTCCCCCTGTATGAATCTGGGCTATAGCCTGACCTATAGATCCATGTATTCTCAATGTGGCCCCCGCGTACATTGATTTGAGTTTGATGGTGCATAGACAATGTTGGGCCCTGATTTGGTAACCTGCCTTGAGCCCTTAGGAATCTTGATCCGGCTACGCTCTTCCATACAAGTGCTCAGTGGAGTACAATTTAGCGATTCGAGTGAGAAGTAAATCACTCAGGTTCTGTTGTGACAGCGTATTACAATGTTCTTTACCAAGTGGGATTTAAGAAATAAAAAGCAATTGTTTATACAACACTTAACCAACAAGGTTGTCACCAGAGAAATTTAAGGGATTTTGTTCTCACTTGAGATAATAATTATATATAAAAAAATATCAGCATAAAACTGTCAAATGTTAGATTCGTCATTATCTTAGTCATTTGACAATAAATGGGAAGATATCACAGCAGAACAAAACAAACGTCAGCAGAAAACACAACACATTTTTCGAGACATTAACTTGATCACCCTGTTTAGTGAAGCAAGGATTCTCCGACCTTATATTTATGTCGGAAAAAAGGCAAACTATAAAGATTCCAGGCCGTTATTACACCTTCAAATACGGCAAAACTTAGATGCTATAAGTATTCATTCTAAAGAGCAATTATAGTGCAAAGTGGTTGCATCACCATAGCAACCAACGGAATATTCCTGATACTTGGTTGCTATAGTGACAAGACTGCTTGCACCAAAAATCTTAGTTTTTCGAGAAACAAAATAAAGATTCAGTGAGTAAGAGTACAAAGATTTGAAAGTGCATATATTACATTGAGATATAAAATGGCAAAAAATATAATTATTCTGGAAAACTATGAAGCCTAGGACTGGACCCAGACCTAATGACACCCCAGGCAAGAATAATCAGTGCTGTCCCCAACTATGGGGCAGAAGGGGGACAGATTACAAGGCGGACATATGTCAAAGATGTCCCATGACCCTGTCCTTGGCCCCTCATTTTCTTTAAAACAGAGATTTAAGTTCTTTATTTACAATTTACAGCAGTGATTGACTAACTTTTCTCTAAAATATAACTTTTCTTTACTTTTTTTTCTTTATTAGAGCAAACCGGTTGTATAACGATTGTATAAATGCCAATATTAAAAAGTCTGGACCGTGCAGGTAATCCAGAAAATGTATATTTTATCTTTATCTCTCCCTCTACACCGTTCAGAGATTTAGATCTGATTTGTTTAATGCTAGTAGTCTTATAGGAATACTATCCCTTTAAATAATTCTAGAATAAATATGTTTAAACCATCATTGGGTAATTTTGGTAATTTCTTTAGCTGTCAGAAAAACATCTCTAAGGATCACAAGAAAATGTTCTCCCGACATTGTGCTTACCGATGTGTAAAAACATCTGTGTTGAAACAAATAAGCAATTACTTTTTCATTCTTATTCAAAATGCAATGACATTTAGTGCCAGTATTGGCGGAAAAAAAAAAAAAAAAAAAAAAAAAAACAGTAGAATGACATTCAAGAAGTCATTAAAAGATTCCTCACCAAGGAAATTCACTTAAATTTCAAGTTTAAAGTTGAATCCATAACCCTGTTTAATTAAGTAATCTTCAGCTCAATTCACTGAGCAGTTGTGATTCCCGACTCGCTCTCCTCCAGGGCTTGTGAGATTTAGAGTTTAATTTTTATCACAGTGTTCAGGCTGTGTGCCTTCTTGTCTTGTACTCGAGGCAAAACCACCTGTTATTAGAGCCGTACAAGCTCCTGTCTGTACAAAGAGGCTGAAAAAATAAAGCAGAACACGCGAGAGGAATGTACAACTGACATTCCCCGAGGAAACGTCACAAGTCAAGGGAAGACATTCTGCTTTATGGAATGACTTCTCGGGCTGTCGGTGGGAGTGGTTGATAGTCGGCAGTTATGACTTATCTGCTGCTTGAAATTGTGTGTGGGAGAGAAGAGTGTTGAAATTATGTTTCTGAGGGTACAGGAACTGTAATGATAAGGATCAGCATCTCAGACTGACTAGGATGAAAGAACATGGGTAGGCATATTTCTGCAAAGATATCGGTTCACATCAACCTGGGGTGTCCACTCCAAGCTGCTGTCTTAAGAAGTATGGCCTGTGACATCAGATGAGGTCATGGCACCCAGACTGACCATCATAAACATTGGGTTGCATTAGTAATGCATGGCTTGTTCTAGACAATCAATGACACCAGAGGGTATAGTAAATAAGGTGGGGGTTCTGGTGTGTTTGCCCGAGATGTCCTATAAAAAGGGCCAACAGCAGTGAGCGTCTCCTGCAATAAAGGTTTGATCTGGATGTATTTTTTTCGACTCGATTGTAAGCTTGTAAGAGCAAAGACCTCTTCTTCTTTTGCACCAGTTTGTTATTGTGTGTGATTTGAAATGTTTGTGTAGTGCAGGTGTGACATGGTAACTTTTTTATGCCATAAAATTATATTGCCGGTGAAAAGGTTAAACTGTCACTGGTGTACTTTAATTGTAACTTTCAGTTACAATTAAAAGACAGTATACCATTATAGACAGAAGCCCCCCCATCCGCAAAACAAGGTAAGACCCCACATTAGGATAAAAGGCAACCTGATACTGTTCATTGCTGATTGATCTCCCATCAAGCCCATGTGTAGCCAGCTCAGCCCCCCATAACACATTGTACATGGTATCACGCATCCATAAAAAGATGGCGGAGGCAGCAGAAAAGACAGGGCCATAGAGAGAGCATCAAATCATGCCAAAAAATGATATTAATCCAGATTTGTATTTCCTTTTGTAGGTGTATTTTATTTTCTAAAACATTAGATTATAATTTTATTTTGTTTTCCT
>VKOC01006497.1:0-14005 GCA_009364415.1 Spea multiplicata
CTCATGATCTACCCTCTCTCTCCCTAACCCCCTTTGTAGGTCACTTACCGTCAACTCTTATGTTGGGAGCGTGAGGCGTTTGTCTCGGGTGCCGGCGTTTCACTGCTGAGCGCCAGCATATGACATCATATGCCGGCGCTCAGCGTGAAGCGCCGGCACCCGAGACAAACGCCTCACGCTCCCAACACTGCACTCTGGGCAGCGCCAGGCAGGCAGCAGCGGCAGCGGGGAGCTCAGGAGTCCTGGATTTCTGTCAGTCAGGGGGGCCCAAGAGTTGCCGAGCGGTCGTTTTCAGCAACTGCTCGGCACCCCTTGGGCCCCCCTGACTGGCAGAACTCCAGGACCCCTGCGACCCCGGTAGTTCCGCCACTGTTTGATCATATTAGTTTCCTATAAAAAAAATTAAATTAAAAAAATTTAAAAACCCTCACTTTTATTTGAAAAATATTTTACTCATCTAAATAAGTGTTCAACAACATATCCCCTGTACAGTGATACCAACCACGCATGGGGTTTTGTCGGGTTGTTTGGGAGCTAAAAGGCCACATTTGTGAAGTGGGGTCCTTCTGCCATGTCATATTTAAGACATCTTTGAAGCAGGTAAGTTGAATTTACCTCATCAAAAGCATATATGTTTGAAAACTATATACCCCAGGGTATTTCAAATGCTGGTATTTTAACCCTTTCCATGCACTAATTTTACCACCAGCCTTTGTCAAAATTTGTGGTGGTATTTTTTGCTTGTTTCCTTTTCACACACATTGTACTTCCGATATAAAAATTAACAATGGTCAAACACCCCCCCTAATATGTGTTCAGCAACATATCCCAAGTACAGTGACACCACCCATGCATGGGTTGTTTGGGGTTAAAATGCAACATTTGGGAAGTCTGTGCCTATGCCCTATCCTTGAACTCCAATTCACCCCATCAAACCATTTTTTTTTTTAAAGCAAACACCCCTTGGGTATTTTAAATGCTAATATTTTAACTCTTTCCATATCAGAATATTTAGGAAGATACAGTGCTAATTTTAGCACTCGCTTATAATAAACTGTTTTTTATTTTACATTTTGTTGGAACTGGATGGTTCCCTGACGGTGACATCGCCATCATTATTTTGGAATGATACCACTTTTTTTTTTTCATTAAAAAAAAAAATGTACTAATCACATTGTGATTAGAAAGCTGGGCTCCACTGATTTGCATGGTTGTATGAAGTCTTTGAAGTGAACGGCTTTTTGTCCCTCCCTGTTTGGTGATATAAGTCGCTACTGTGATGTTGTTGGAAAGAATACGGACTGCTTTGCCTACTAGGAGCAGTTCCCAGTGAGTTAACGCTTGCCACACCGCCAACATCTCTAGAAAGTTGATGTGATGACTGGCCTCCGGAGGAGACCATAGGCCTTGAGCAATGTGTCCTTCCAAGATGGCTCCCCATCCTTTATGGCTGGCATCCTTAGAAATGACCGTCCATGATTGACCTCTGTTCCAATGAAGGGACATGAGAACGGGAAAGCTGATGTGAATTTTCTTTCGTAGAGCCGATGGAGAATGTCCAGAGTTGAAGACAGGTGAGACTTGCTGAGTGAGCTGCTATCAGCCAGTTGTCTAGGTAAGGTATAACTCTTATGTCTTATAATCTGAGGAAGGCAGCCACTACTGACATAATCTTTGTGAAGATGCGTGGTCCCGAAGCCAAACTGAACGGAAGAGCCTGGAATTGAAGGTTTTGGATGCCGCAACACGATGACACCGCCAAACGAAGGAATTGTTGATGCTGTTTGTGGATTGGAATATGTAGATAAGCATCTTGGAGGTCTATTGAGGCCAGGTAGTCTCTCTGAGAAACTCTGTGGTGGACTTACATAGAAAGTGACGGCAGATAAGGCCCATACAGTCTGCCCAACCTCTGAGTACTTTCCTTTTGTACCTGCCCTGATCCTATATCTAGCTTGACCTTATGCCTATCCCATGCTTGCTTAAATGCCTTAACTGTATTAACATCTACCACTTCTGCTGGAGGGCTGTTCCATGCATCCACTACCCTTTTCCGTAAAGTACTATTTTCTGATGTTACCATTAAATCTTTGCCCCTCTATCTTATGACTATGTCCTCTTGTTGCGGTAGTATTTTTCCTCTTAAATAATCTCTCTTCCTTTATCTTGTTGATTCCTTTTAAGTATTTAAATGTTGCTATCATATCCCCCCTGTAACTTCTTTCTTCCAGGCTATATAGGTTAAGATCCTTTAACCTGTCCTGGTAAGGTTTATCCTGTAATCCAGTATTATTAGCCCTTCTCTGAACTTTCTCCAACATATCTATATCCTTCTGGAGATACGGTCTCCAGTACTGTACACAATACTCCAAATGAGGTCTCACCAAGGATCTGTACAACGGCATGAGCACTTCCCTCTTTCTACTGCTAATACCTCTCGCCATACAACCAAGCATTCTGCTAGCATTACCTGCTGCTCTACTGTATTGTCTACCTACCCTTAAATCCTCAGAAATAATTACCCCTAAATCCCTTTCCTCACATGTTGAGGTTAGGACAGTATCTCTATACTCTGCCCTTGGGTTTCTATATTATGCCCTAGATGCATTACTTTGCATGTATCCACATTAAATGCCAGTTGCCACAAGCTCTGACCATTTTTCTAGTTTACCTAAATCATTTGCCATTTAACTTCTTCCTCCAGGAACATCAACTCCAGGGAGTTCAGAATATCCGCACCTCGGGTACAACCAGCTACTTTTGTTTTTCAGTGCACGTCAGGGAGATTAAAGTCACCCATGATTATAACACGTCCCTTCACTGTCATTTTAGCTATTTCCTCCACTAGTAGATTATCTAGTTCTTCTACTTGTCCTGGGGGTCTATAAATCACACCACGTAAGTTACTTTACGTTTGCCAAATTGTACTGTAACCCAAATCGACTCTGTTCTCCTCATCAACTTGTATCAAGTTAGATTTTATGTTATTTTTCACATATAGGACCACCCCTTGCCCTTTCTGTCTTTTCTATTTAAAGAGTACCCCGGTATTGATACGTCCCAGTAATTTTTCTCATTATACCATGTCTCGGTAACAGCCACTATATCAACATTCTCAGTTGCCTAAACTGCGAGCATTTGCAGACATGACCTTTAGCTTGTCTAACAATGATGCTGCAATCGCTTCCTGTCCTTGTTTTGGGGCGCAAAATACATGCTTCTCCCTATTATCTGTATAGACCAAGCCCTCAGATCCACCCACTTGGTTACTAAGTAAATTGCCTTCCCTTTCTATACTGTCTAGCCCGGTATTTATCCCCCCATTCCTAGTTTAAAATCTCCTCCAACTGTCTAGCCATTCTCTCCCCAAGCACATTGGACCCTCTTACATTTAGGTGCAACCCATCACGACTATAGAGATTGTACCCCAAAGCAAAATCAACCCAGTGCTCTAAAAACCCAAAGCCCACCAAGACTTCATTAATGCATTTAGCTGCCTAATCTCCCACTGCCTTTCTGGTGTAGCGCGCGGCATAGGTAGGATCTCCGAGAATACTACCTTGGGGGTCCTTTTTTTTAATTTTACTCCCTAAATCCCTAGTTACCTTTTAGGACTCTTCATCTTTCTCTTACTATGTCATTGGTGCCAATGTGCACCAAGACAGCTGGATCCTCGCCAGCCCCTCCCAATAGTCTATCCACTCTGTCCGCAACATGCCGAACCTGGGCACCCGGGAGACAGCAAACCATTTGGTTGCTGCGATCAGAGCTACAGATTACCCTGTCTGTTTTCCTAATTATTGAATCCCCTACCACCACAAACTGCCTGGGCTTTCCTACCTTTCAGATCCCCTGCACATTGGATGAGCTGCTCTCCCGGCTGTTAGAGAGAACAGCTTTTTCCGGAAAGCCTACCTCTGAGTCTGCCTCCCTAACATGCTCACTTAAAAGGGCAAATTTGTTGGGATGGAGAAACTCTGGGCTGGCTTCCTTCTTGCTCTTCCACCCCCACTGCAACCACGTCTTACTGTCACCCAGCTATGTGCCTGACTCCCTTCTGATTGATCTCTTCCCTCATTGCTAGGGGGCCCCATCTAAACTCTGCTCAGTGAGCAAGAAACTCCTCTCAAGATTGTCAATGTCTCTCAGTGTTTCAATGTGCCGCTTCAGAGCACCAACCTCAGCTTCCAGAGAGACCAATTGTTCACACTTACCACAGCGATATGGACCCAGGAACTGCTGTTCCAAGCATGCATACACATGGCATGATGTGCACTGAGTGAGTTCTCCAAGCTTGCTCATACTTTAGGGAGGGACGTGAGCACAAATTTAAACAGTTAATTTATGGCCCTTACCCTACTTTCTCTTACAACTATTGTGTTGCACTAACAGTTAATTGATTATAAACCCCACCGTAACTAATTACATTGAGACATGACAGAGCTGAAGCAAAGAGCAGAACTGGAATCAAGGAATCATAAGCACAGAACAGAGCATACAGAAATCCAGGAACAGATTTTAGCGAAAAAGAGAAAACCAGAGATATGCAGCTCCGCAGCCTGGATGGGGCATGACATCTCCTGTATTAGTGTCAGGGTCCATTCAGGCTGGGGAGCTGCAAATCCCTGATTTTCCTTGTCTTGCTATAGTTCCCCCTTTGCTGTAATCAATTCCTGGATTTCCATACGCTCTGTTCTGTGCTTCTGATTCCTTGATTCCAGTTTTGCTCTTTGCTTCAGCTCTGTTTCCTTTATAAGGTGAGCCCCACCCGTTTGTTATGTTTGTCTCAGTCTGCAGTCTAAAGGTATGTCCTTTTTGGTTCTGTGTTTAGGTTCAATGTTTAATTTTAACTTATTCGTCATTCAGTAGGCAGGGTTTAGTGCTAGGACCCACCAAATATTGGAGTACTTTAGCATAGTGGTGGGCTAAGCATACTATGGCCATATGATGTGTAAGAATCTCCAATTGTTATTTTATAGTACTAGGCTAGTTTTTCCCTGAATCATCTGAGGATCTCGGCTCTTCACTCCATTCCTTGTGTTCCTCGTTCCCTGTCCTTTGTTGTGTCCTGTACCATGTATGTCTTGTCTGGCTATGTTTATTGCTTGGTCTCCCTGTCCCTTGCTCGCTCTGTCCCCCTTGTTTGCTATGTTTCAGCTGTTACTCTGCTTAGCTTCCCTACTCCCAGCCTGCAGCATCCTGCACCTTCGTCTGGAGAGCTATGTCTCATGCCTGCTCCAGGGTGCCTGCAGGAAATCACTTTGTTTTGTTCTGGACAACATCCACTGCTATGTCAGGGCCCTGGGTGCTCAACACCCGGGTGAGTGCAGTCGTCCTGCACCAGGCCCTGTCCAACTCCGCTACTGCGCAATAACTCCTGAACTCCTTCTTTGGGCGCTCTGGGTCATTACAGTTGTCTGTATGGACCCAGTTCCTGACAATCTCGTCCAGGTTACTGCCAAACAGGAGTTTCCCTTGGAAAGCGATACTGCATAATTTGTTTTTGGAAGCAGTGTCTGCAGACCGTGATTTAAGCCACAGGGCTCTCCTGGAAACTGCTGAAAAGGCCGTGGCCTTGGCCGAGGCACGAACAGATTCAATAGCCGCATCAGAAAGGAAATCAACCCGACAAGACGACATGTGTCAGAAAGATTCCTTGCCACTTGTTCAGCCCCTTGGATAAAGTCTTCAATGGCTTGCTGTAACCAGATTCTTACTGCTCTAGACGTGGAAGCCATAGTAATGGTCTGTTTGAAATTAGCCGCCGCAGCTGCGCCGGCTAAGAACACAGACCAACCTAGATGGCGCAGGGAAGAAGGTAAGCTCACAGCTCATTGCTGCTTTCAGCCTCCTTGGCACGTCCTCCAATTTAGTGCACGCGTCGACAGGAATTCCATGCCGACAATTAACCCTTCCTCACTGTAGCAGGGAACGAACTCGAGCCGAGCCGCCGTCAGCATCATGGCTCGTTACGCCACGTGAGAGCGGCAGGGGGGGCATGGCACACTGAGGCTTAAGTGATTTGCAGACCCTATGCTGGCAGGATCAATACGCAAAGTGGGCAGCAAGCCAGGTTTCAGCATCTATTGGCTGCTTGTGCATCATAGGAGTGTGATTGCTGTTAATCACATATATATCATAGATTTTTTTTTGTCCAATTTTGGTGTGTTACTTAACTTTTATTAAAAGTGTGTCTTTTTGGTTCTGGAATCTGGTTTCCAGGTTCGGCATCCATTGGCATGGGAAAACAGGAAAATGCAGCTCTTAGCATCCCTGAACAGAGCAGATTTTCCAAATTTTACTAGACAGCTATTCTTTCAGTCAGAATTTAAAGATGGCGTACATCTTTCCCCTGTGGCTCTGATTCCAAGCAATCTTCAGAGAATCCGGGCAGAGAAGGCTTGATGGACCACAAACTGTAGCCATGTACAAAGTGATGGCTTGGCTACTGCAAGGATATTCCTGCAAGAACATGGAATAGAGGGTGGTATGGCCAATGTTCTTCTGAATTCAGTTAGAGGGTCTACCTCCAGGATATATCTTAAGGTATGGAAGTTTTGCTCATTCTCCAATTATTCCAATTCCTCTAAGAAGGTTTTTTGTCCGGCCTTAGCGTGTCTAACCTAAAGAGACAAGTTTCGGCACCAAGTCATTTTTTACTTTTAGATTTAGCCTCAAATCTTATTAAGAGATTATTCAAAGCCGCCATTTTATAGCAACCACCTAAGAAGTCTCTTTCCTTCATGGGATTTATCTCTGGCCCCTTGCTCAGCTTCTTTTGAACATCTTGAAGAGGTTTCATTTAAGATGTTGTCACTCAAGACAGTTGTTTTCAGTCGCCATTGCATTGGCCCGAGGAGCTGGGGAGATACAAGCACTCTCCTCAGGATTTCATTATCTTTCATCAAAATAAAATTGCATCTTAAACCTTCCTTCTTCCCTAAGGTAATTTCCAACATCTATCAACCAATCGCACTTCTTACCGTCTTCCACTCATCATGATCTCCAGAAGAAGCCAAGTGATACACCTTAGATGTCAAAAGGGCATTGGAAGTTTACCTGAAAGGTACAGCAGATTTCCAAACCTGTTCTTGAACTACAGGGAAGGCTTTCTCAAAATCCACGATTGCCAGGTGGCTTATGGACACTATTAGGTTATCCTATGAAGTCAGTGGTAAAATATATCCTATTAGTGTCAAAGCCCACTCTACCAGAGCCACGTCAGTGTCTTGGGCAGAAAAGGCAGCGGCCTCTCCAGAAGATATCTGTAAAGCGGCAACCTGGTTGTCATTTAATACGTTTTTTTTAACCCCTGCAGGCTTGACATTTTTTCCTCCTCTGAAGCTTCTTGGGGGCGGAAGGTGCTCCAGGCGGTGGCCTCATGAATCCTGTTCCGAGATCTTTCTATATGCCACGTGTACTGCCACTATGTAAAAACAAAAATTTGTATTTTCCGTAATTTTTCCCCCAAATATAGCAGTAGGAATTTCCCGGATTTTTTTTTTTTTTTTTTATTGCCACACTTTATTGCCACGCTTGTTGTAGAAAATGAAAAACACAAAAACAATATAATGCAGATTATCCAATCAAACTAAAAATTTGGGTCGAGGGGTTAATATTGCACTCACAAAAATATTGCTGAGATCAGGCTCATCTTAACATTAAGTCTTTACCTTCCATATTCCTTAAAAACACAAGATTTACAAATAATGAATACATTTAATTAAACAGGGTAAAATAAACATGCACAGGGGAAAGTTTGCTTTCCTCAACACATTTTCCCACTCCAATGGCTTCCTTAGGAGGAAAAAAAGGTTTCTAAACGTTTCTTCTGTAATACTGTCTTTTATGCAGTCCTTAACTTCCTTATTCCAGGAGTTCCTTGATTACATCTTGCCGTTACATTACTTGTGAAAGTACAGTCTCAATCGCTATAACAGTTGTTTCTTCTGCCGAATGTGATTATGCTATCTTATTGTTGGTTGAGTGCTTTGCATGATGGAACCCTTAGCTTACTCGAAATATATATTTTACAATTAAAGATTAATTTGTTTATCCCAATATGTGTAATTATCTACCGTCCTGGTCCGATTATAGGCCGGGGGTTTGTCGCGGGGATGTACACAATTCGTATTGCCCGACACCCGGGACATGCAGTTGTTGGCACCAGGCAGGTGTTTTTTTGGTCCATTTAGCCCTTGTGACGGGACACCTCCATCAATAGCTGCTTCCTAGCTCTTACAAGAATTATATACGGTGTGGCAGAGAGCAGGGGATAATAATGGAAGTAGTGTATATATTCCCTTATATTTTGCAGGGTGGTTACCCTCAGTAGTGTTTTACCAGCCCCAGGGAGATGTCTGGAATTATTGGATGTCTATAAATTGTGTATTTTGGGTCCCTGGGGTGGAGCACTTGGAGAGTAGGGCGGGCCAGTGCTCCACGCCGCACTTTGTGAGCAGCCGAAGAACAGCAGGTGGGAATCCGGACCGGAGGTTCACGGATGCTCTCAATAGTACTCACCTGTTTCCACTAATAAATGGGAGAGGGAGTTAAATAGCCTCCTGATCCGAGAGCAAGGAGAGATCATTTTGCTCCCTGAGAGAGAGGGAGAGAGCCGCTAAGCTACTGAGTGCAGCTATTATCACATGTATTTTGCCATTTTGTTTTGTTGGTGACTGATAAGCCGTCCAACTGCAATTAGGTTGGAGAACCTTGTTTACTTAGTGCTCATAAGAGCAAAGCTTTTGTTTTGATTTGTTTATTTTTCTGTTACGCCTGTTGTGAAAAATAAAAACAGGCCCAGCCTTTTATCTAACCCCCCTCATGTCTGAGCCGTCTCTGCAACCTGGAAGACTGTGTATGAGTAAAGATTTCAGGACAAAGTACCAAGTTAAGGGGTATTGTGTCACAATGGGCACACTCTCCAGTCACCCAAATCACTAGTTGAAGCTTAATGCAGGGTGAACTACAGGAACTGTTTATTCACAGTGCCACACAGGGTTTTCAACATAGTGGAATACAAGGGGGAAGAGACCAATTTAAAAAACATCTTAGTGCAGGGGGGGGGGTCAGAGATTAACAAACAATAATTTGTCACTCCCTGGTTGCAACCTGGTAATCTGCCAGACACTATCTCCTCAGCAAGTGAAAAGACAATATACTTCTGGTGGTAGCTGAAAGCACAGGGAGACACAGGGAACAGTCATGACATACAATAAATAATTGCAAATCATTTGTGTTGGCAAAGCATAGGACCAATCCCCACAGTCCTCAGAGCCTTTCATATTTCCTAAATATGGAAAAACCTGTACCAGGGGAAAAAATTAGTAGAAACTGATCCCTGTGCCTACACACAGAAGACTTTACAGGGCCAGAGCCCATAGTCAATTGGCAGGAGGCTGGTTCTTAGGCCTCTCCAGGGGCCCCAATAATGGAGGGTTCAGTCACAGGGTTAGGATCTAAGCCCCCTGCAGCGCTTAGGCTTCTATGACGGAGAGCTTCCTGTGCTCCACTACAGTGGAGGTTGTATGCGTGCATCGAACAGACGCTCACCGGCTGCCAGAGATGAGGATCCTTTGCAGAGCTGCAGGGGACTTGTACCCTCCTCTCTGGCAGTATGTGACAGAGGTTGTCTGCGTGCATTGAGCAGACATCCACCGACTGCCCCGGCTAAACACCAGGGAGCCTATAAGTAAGATGCATTATGAATTAAGGGGGACAACCTTAAAATGGCTATTGGTTTTCCAAGTTTCTGTTTGTATATAACATAAGCTTACAGGTAGACGTCTACCTGCTGCCCGGACAACACACCGGGGACTCAGAAGCACCGGTAAGTTTGGGGGGGGTTAAATGGGGGACATAAGGCATTTCTGAGGCAGAGTGCTCTATTAAATGCCGTTTAACCCCTTAATGCCACTCTGCCCCATAATATACCTTTTAACCCCTAAATGCCAGAGTGGCATATAGGGGTATAAGGCATTTCTGGAGCAGAGCAGCACATAGGGGGTCAAAAGGCATATCATGGGGCACAGTGGTATTTAGAGAGTTAAAAGGCATATCATGGGGTGCAGTGGCATATAGGGGGTATAAGGCATTTCTGGGGCAGAGTGGCAAGCCTTGGAGCAGATGTGCATAACTGGGGGGGCAGGTTGGAAAATAAAGGGAATTAAAAACAAAATATCTTTCTCAATCATAGCTTTTATTTTAAAAATAATAGTTTACATGAATTAACATTTACTGGTAAAGTATTTTTTTCCTATAGGGTCATTTTATATTCAGGCTTTTTTTTTTTCTTCTAAATTAATATTGATATCGGAATGGAAGATAAAATTATTATCTCACTACCACTGACTATAATCGAATGCTCAATTCAAGACATTACTCTGACTTTATGGAAACAGGCTGGTATAATAAGGATTTCTGATTTATATGAAGACCAGACTATTAAAAGCTTCTCGACTTTTACAATCACAATTTGCTTTACCCCCGAGGGAATGTTTAAATACTTAAGGATTAAAACTTTCCTAAGTAGGAATATCTGCTTTGATAACAAAAATACTGCTATATTTCTTTTTTCAAAAATATTAAAATCCAATGAATATAATAAGATGACTACTAAATCCTTAAAAATAATTAATACATGTAAGAAAACTTACCTTCCTCCAGCTTTGGAAAGATGGAAAAAAGATCTAAACTGTGATATAACACTAAAAGATTGGAACTTTGCTTTGAAGTTGACTATGAAACATGTCCACTGTTTGAACCTTTATGAGTTACAATACAAACTGGTGAATAGATGGTATAGAGTTCCATCATTATTAGCTAAAATGTATCACAATATTATACCCAATTGCTGGAGGTGTGGGGAAGCAAAGGGTGACGAACTACATATCTGGTGGAATTGCACAGTCATTAAGAATTTTTGGAATTTCATATCCTCCCGTATGCAAATAATTTTTGGGAAAAAATTGTGCTTGACCCCTGAGCAGGCTTTGCTACATTTAAACCTTCCTAACACAAGTAGGAACGACTTGAGATTTTTCCTCCACTTATTAACAGCTGTAAAAATGGAATTAGCAAGGAACTGGAAAAAGACTGAAGGGATTATCTGGGCCAAAGTAAAAATGCAACTAATTTATCAATGTCAGATGGAGAGGGGAATTGCGAGCTACCCTATTTTTCGTAGAGAAAAATATCTTTTTTGGGATGGCTGGGTTGAACATCTAAAAATGGGCAAATTAGATTAATATTATATAAGCTTAACCAAGGCTTGAGCATTTAATTAAAAGGCAGAATATACCTGGTGATGCGGGGTTTAAACCGAATAATACCTGGAAAGAATGTTCGTGACTCAATGGAAATCCTAAATTTGTTTTTGTTTATGTATCTGTGTTTTTGTTTTTTCTCTTTTCTTTTTTCTTGTTTTTCTTATGTTGGTATAAACCTTTCACAGTAACATAGTAACATAGTTCATAAGGTTGAAAAAAGACCAAAGTCCATCAAGTTCAACCTATATACATATTGTGTCCCTACCGTGTTGATCCAGAGGAAGGCAAAAAACCCTTATGAAGCAGATGCCAATTGCCCCATACCAGGGGGAAAAATTCCTTCCCGACTCCAAATATGGCAATCAGAATAAATCCCTGGATCAACGTTCTGTCCCTATTAATCTACTATCCATAACTTGTGATATTATTGCTTTCAAGAAACACGTCCAGGCTCCTTTTAAACTCTTTTATTGAGTTTACCATTACCACTTCCTCTGGAAGAGAGTTCCATAGTCCCACCGCTCTTACTGTAAAGAACCCCCGTCTGTGCTGGTGTAGAAACCTTCTTTCCTCCAGCCGTAGAGGATGTCCCCTTGTTATAGATACAGTCCTGGGTATAAATAGGTCCTGGGAGTGATCTCTGTACTGCCCCCTTATATATTTATACATAGTTATTAAGTCCCCCCTAAGCCGTCTTTTTTCCAAACTAAATAACCCTAATTCTGATAATCTTCGCTTGTTAACTTACAATCGAATGTTTTTGTACATGTTTTTTAAACGCAATAATAAAAAAAAAAATAATAATAATATTGATAATATAATATTAATAATAAATAATATTGATTGATACTTTATTCAAACTTTATTGAAATATTGTTTTTGCAGATTCTTGATCATAACTACCCCTACATAAGGGAAATATCTCAGCAGTGCCTCCAATTAACATCTTGAATCCTCATTGGACGTACATGTACACCCACTGGCTACTTTATTAGGTACACCTGTTCCATTGCTTGTCAACACAATCAGCCAATCACATGGCAGCAACTAAATTAATTTAGGCATGTGGACATGCAAGACAACTTGCTGAAACCAAGCATCAGAATGGTGAAGAAAGGGGATTTAAGTGACTTTGAACGTGGCATGGTTGTTGGTGACAGGTGGGCTGGTCTGAGTATGCCAGAAACTGCTAATCTACTGGGATTTTCAGGCACAACCATCTCTAGGGTTTACAAAGAATGCTCAGAAAAAGGGAAAATATCCAATGAGTGGCAGTGAAACTGAGGCTACCATTGGCACAGGCTCCCCATAACTGGACAATGGAAGACTGAAAGAATGATGACTCAATTCCAGCTGTGACATTCAGATGGCAGGGCCAGACTTTGGCATAAACAACATGCACACATGGATCCATCCTGCCTTGTATCAATGCGTCAGGCTGGTGATTGTGGTGTAAACATGTGGGGGATATTTCCGTGGCACACTTTGAGCACCTTAGTACCAATTGAGCAACTTTTAAACGCGACAGCCTACCTGAGTAATGTTGCTGACCATGTCCATCCCTTTATGACCACAGTGTGTACCCATCTTCTGATGGCTACTTTCAGCAGGATAATGCAACATGTCACAAAGCTTACATCATCTCAACTGTGCTCCAATGGCCTCCACAGTCACCAGATCTCAATCATATAAAGCATCTTTGGGATGTGGTGGAAAGGAAGATTCGACAAGTCTGCAGAAACTGCATGATGCAATCATGTCCATATGGATCAAAATCTCTGAAAAAAGTTTCCATCACCTTTATGCCACGAAGATTGAAGGCAGTTCTTAAGGCAAAAAGGGGTCCAACCCGGTAGTAGGTACAAGGTGTACCTAATAAAGTGGCCAATGAGTGTATGTTGGGCAGACTAGATGGGCCAAATGGTTCTTCTCTGTTAATTTCTATGTCCATTAAAAAATAAATAAATAAATAAAGCCCTTTAGGTCCTGACTTTCTGACTGTTGACAGCCTGGACTCCCCCTGTCAGCCCAAGCCACCTGCTTTTTGTTAAACATTCGTTTGTAACGGTTGCCGTTACCGTAAGGAATGCCTGATCAAGAAGTATAAACCATAAAGTGAGCTAAGTGATATCAGCAGATCAAGCGCTATGTCTAGTTAACGGATGTACCGTATTTGCTCGATTATAAGACGACCCTGATTATAAGACAATCCCCCAAAATATGAATATTAATTTATGAAAAAAAGAAAAAGCCTTTTTTTTTCAACCTGCCCCCCCCAGTTATGCACATCTGCCCCAGGCTTGCCACTGTGCCCCATGATACACCTTTTAACCCTGTATGTGCCACTGTGCCCCATGATATGCCTTTTGACACCCTGTGTGCCTCCAGAATTGCCTTATGCCCCCCATTTAAAACTACCTACACGCTGCCCGGACTAAGCAGCGGGGACTCAGAAGCACCAGTAAGTTGGGAGGGGGGCATAACACAGGAGGATCCAGGTCCCCTGCATCACTGCTATGGTTAAGGGGTGTTTAGGGTTAATTTAGGGGCAGCTATGGTTAATAGGGTGTTTGGGGTTAATTTAGGAGCAACTGTGGTTAATGGGGTGTTTGGGGTTAGAGGCAGTTGTGGTTAATGGTGTGTTTAGGGTTAATTTAGGGGATGTTGTGGTTGATGGGGTGTTAAGGGTTAATTTAGGGGCAGTTATGGTTAATGGGGAGTTTAGGGTTAATTTA
>VKOC01006498.1:0-21197 GCA_009364415.1 Spea multiplicata
GGTTAATTTAGGGGCATTTATGGTTAATGGGGTGTTTAGGGTTAATTTAGGGGCAGCTATGGTTAACTGGGTCTTTAGGGTTAATATAGGGGCAGAGAGGGTTAATGGGGTTTTTAGGGTTAATTTAGGGGCAGTTGTGGTTTGAAAAGGGTGAGTCTTTAGGGTTAATTTAGAGGCAGTTATGGTTGATGGGGTATTTAGGGTTAATTGAGGGTTAATTTAGAGGCAGTTATGGTTGATGGGGTATTTAGGGTTAATTGAGGGGCAATTATAGTTGATGGCGTATTTAGGGTTAATTTAAGGGGCAGTTGTGATTAATGGGGTCTTTAGGGTTAATTTAGGTTCAGTTATGGTTAATGGAATCTTCAGGGTTAATTTAGGGGCAGTTATGGTTAATGGGGTATTTATGGTTAATTGTAGGGGTAGTTAGGTTAATGGGTCTGGCAGAGTTAATTGTGGGCAGTTATGGTTAATGGGGTGTAGGGTTAATGTTAAGGGGGAGCAGTTATGGTTGTGCGGTCTTCGAGGGTTAATTTAGGTGCAGTTATGGGCCTGCGGGTGTTTAAGGGGGGGAATTTAAGGGGCAGTTATCATTATGGGGTCTTTAGGGTTATATTACAGGACAGTTATGGTTAATGGGGTTTCAGAGTTAATTTAGGGGCGAGTTTTGTTGATGGGTTTTTAGGGTTAATTAGGATGCATTTATGTTATGTGTCTTTAGGGTTAATTTAGGGGGCAGTTATGGTTAATGGGGTTTTGGGTTAAATTTAGGGGCAGTTATGGTTAATGGGGTGTTTAGGGTTAATTTAGGGGCAGTAATGGTCAATGGGGTATTTAGGGTTAACTTAGGGGCAGATATTGTTGATGGGGTCTTTAGGGTTAATTTAGGGGCAGCTGGGAAGTCTGATCGTCCGTACGCTGCCGTTAGTGAGCCTCTTGCTCGTTCGTGGTAAGTCTGTATGATGAGCTCTGCGGTATTTTGTGCGTTTTCTTCCCACCGCAGTTGTTTGGCGTTTTTTATAATCTGAGGAGTAAAACGCTGGCACCGGCGATGCTGCTGAAGACAGAAAGAAATTGAAGGAAATCCGGCTTTTTTGGTGTTTGTGAAAGTGATGGGCTAAACACGCCACAATGGGGAAGGATTCTGAGACTTACCTAACCCTAAACCGTCAACCGTAAGCCATTAACAGTACTGTAACGCTAACTGTAACTGTGCCTCTTCAAAGCCATGAGCTTAACCCGCCCCTAACCCAAACTCTATCCCCAAACCTTTCCATGCTTAAACGTTTCTAACGGCTAACTTTGGAAAGGTGGGTTCATTAGAAAGATTTGATTTCTGGAAAAGATATATATTTGCTTTCAAAGGAAACAGCATCAGGCAACTTGGTATTTGTGAAACCGATGGGTTGAGCATGCCAGGATTGGGAGAAAAAAAAGAGTAGTAATCAGATTCCATCCCTAAGCCTTACCCCTAACCTTGTAACACAGCCCAAAGAATGTGTGCCAGGAACTTCTGGTGGCTGCAGCAGAAGGGGAGGTTGCGGATCCCCGTAGGTAAGCGGTGGGGAGTTACAATCTTCACCTTTTCTTAAAGCAAACAAAATTGTTTCAAAGAAGCAACCTCGCTACCCAGTCACTAAGACTGCGGGAAGGTTTGTTTGAGCTGCCGCCTCCTCATTTGAATACCCATGATGCACCGAGAAACGCCCCGCCTTATTGTTAGTGTAATAAGACTTTAACCCCTTAATGACAAAGCACGTACATGTACGGGCTCAAAATGCATTATTTTCAATGGGTTTAGGGACCGCCGGTTGTCCTTAAGGGGTTAAAACAGCCCAATATTAACCCCTTAATGACAAAGCCCGTACATGTACAGGCTGAAAATGCTTTGTTTTCAATGGGTTTAGGGAACGCCCATTGTCCTTAAGGGGTTAAATAGTTCCAATTCCTGTGCACTTGTGTTTGCATGTGTTAAAGGTTCCAATGATCAGGCAGGAGCTGGGAGGGATTCATTAAACACACCTTAACCTCGAGGAGCACTGCCTGTGGCCGGGCCGTTGCCCTGCGGTAGGTTTGGGGATACTCTGGTTTCTATTCAGATTAAGTGAACGTTATGGGATGTTTGGGTTGTTCTCAGCCTTTTTGGTTTAGATCAAATGTAGTGTCTGAGTTGGAGGTGCTATGGAGCAGATATGAGTGGGGTTTTGGGTTAAGGCCACTGCTATTATTGGGAGTCCAACCACGGCTGCTTCTGGCAGTGGGAAAGCAATAGCGGATTGTGTTTGAAGCTATGGATTTGACGAAGGTGGTTCTGAAGGAGTTAATGTCTCGGTTGGAGATGATGGCAGCTGGAGATACAGCGGGGGCCGGGTTACAGAAGTTAAGATGCAGGTGGGAAGTAGCGCGTCTTCCCCGGTTAAGTCTGAGGGGAGTGAGGCCGGGGTTGAAGGTTCGGATGCCGGATCTTCGAGTTCTGGGACTTGTGATGCATCGGCAAAGATGGGATGGAGGAGATGGGGCTGTGACGGGATGTATGAATTACTGTGATGGAGAACTTTGGGTTATGATCTTTTTTGAAGTCTGAAATAAAGGTTTTACGAGGATGTTCTTTTGGAGACAGATGCCTGTGCTGATGATCTCTGGTTTCTCTTCAGACCGAATAAATCTTTCGCCTTTTACTAAAGATTTCCGTGGGGAGGAACAACCGTGAGTCTTAATCAATTTTTTGATGCCTGGCATTTGCGGGGCTTCTTTGCTGTTAGCGATAGATCAAAAGATCGCTTGCTTTAGTATCAAGCTTCGTCCTGGCTGAGGACTGCGGCGCGTCCAGAAGCGCAAAGCATCCTGCCTGTGTCACGCTATGTGCTATTTGGGGTTTGTGACACCGATGGGGTAAAAATTCCGAAACTGGAAAGGAGTAATGAGGCGAATGCTTTGGTGGGTTGTAGAAATGCTTTAACGGAGCAGAGTTAGACCACGCCCTCCAGATTGTATGCAAATAAGTCTGTACATATGATTTCAAACACATTCCCTATTGTTCTTTATAAGAATAATAAACAAAAAATATACCGTCCTTAAATGTTTAACATTGAGATCTCTGTTCCTCACGTGTGCAGCTGTATTATTAATTTCCTCAAATATCCATAGTCAAACATCTGGAAAAAGTACTCACCACATGCTTAAGGGGCCGGTTTTCAGCATGGAAAAGACTAATGCACCCTTTGTTTGTAAGTGGGAATGGGGGGTACATCGTAAGACCACCAAAATCTGGTGTACAATCTAGGAGGTAACGTCTGGAGATACCGGAGACCAAGGATAAATTCCAAACACATCTGTAATGTCTTAAGTTATTTCTTAGACCAGAGCGTCTCTTGGTGTAAATAAGATTAGAAGTCCTAATTATAATGGGTAAAACCCACCGTGATGATTGGAGAATTCCAGTCCATAGGTGGAGGCTATGATAATGAGCCCTGTCTTTAAAAGCTTCTGTTTGAAATAATAAGGAAATTCACCAATACAAATTGGACTCGCTCTCGGACCGAAACTCACTCACCCTGATTGTCCGGGAGTAAATTTGGCGAGTGAGAGTCAATTTAAATTTTTCATCATCATAAGATCCCGGCACCGTGTTTTACTTTTAGAGTTACTTTGAGTTCTGACATGTATGGCTTTTAGAAAGTTAGATTTCTTCCCACTTAATTCCCTGCCGCTGAACCTGGATTAATTTCTACAAGGACCAGTTGGACCGCAGCAGCAACAAGTGGTGGTAATTATTAGACTTGGGCAACAGGGGGCTCTTCTTCTTCGTGCTCGTCTTCGGCAAAAAAAATATCTTCGTATTCCGCGAATATTCGCCCGTTCCTGTCTTCGGGCTTCTTTGGGCGAATGTTTGTGGACATTCTTCGTGTTCGTTTTTTCGTAGTTTTTTTTCCGGTTAAGGGGTTAATATGCGTACAGCAGCAGCTCTGGCGCCAGGAGTTTAAATGTCCGTATGAGCAGCTCTATTGGTCGCCAGCAGGGGGCCTCCTACTGGTGACCAATGAGCAGACTACCATATATGGCTAATATATTCTCGGGCAGAATATTATGCTACTCAATATAAAACCAACAGAGGGCAGCATTCTGTCCGATGATATATCAGCCATATGTGGCAGTGCGCTCATTTGCATTTATTAATTATTTAAATAAAATATATTCCCATGATCCGCTGGTCTCCCCGCCGCACTCGTGGACATTAATTCTGTCCAACTTGCAAACTCTTCTATTCTATTTATTTTGGGGGGTTTTTTGTATTAAACTCTTAGACGAAAGGATCATGGGAATGTATTTTATTTGAATAAATGCAAATCAGCACACTGCCACATATGGCAGCAGTCTGTCCGAACATATATTAGCCATATGTGGCAGTGTGCTCATTTGCATTTATTCAAATAAAATATATTCCCATAATCCTTTTGTCTAACAGTTTAATACAAAAACCCCCAAAATAAATAGAAAAAAGAGTTTGCAGGTTCGACAGAATTAATGTCTGCAAGTGCAGCGGGGAGATGAAAATTAAACACACTGCCACATATGGCTAATATATCTTCGGGCAGATTGCTGCCCTCTGTTGGTTTTACAGTGGGCCAGTGGGCCTTAATAACCTAAGGTGAGCAAAATAACATGGGAGCCTCATCTCAGACCATTTTAAACAGCACTAAATTTGCATATCAGACTGGTTCCACCCCTCAGAGAAGCTCAGGCACAAAATACATAGGAAGGCTCCCCTGCACACATTATAAAGAAACCATCCCCGTAGGTGCAACGAGCCAGGGACCCAAACCTGCGCATCTCCGGAATAACCTAAGGCTAAAAAAACAACATAGGAACCCCACTTCAAGCCTGAAACAGAGAGTGCTGAAGTAACCACATCAATCGGAGCACACCAGCTTGGGAGAAGAACCAAATCTATTTATATGCTTGATATCCCCCCTAGTTGTTGTGAGCAGGGACACCCGTCTGTGTATATTGAAAATAACTCAAGGTGATAAAACCAACATGGGAGCCTCATCTCAGACCAAGAACAGACAGTGCCTGCCCTATGAAATGATAGGAGGGGTAACAGCATTTTAAACCGTTACAGAGAAGATCTCATCATTACCATATCAGATTCCACCCATCAAGGCAGTCCAGTCCCAAAATGCATGGCAAGGCTCCACTGGATGAGGAATAAAAAAATGGCAAACATTTCATGCTTTCATAGGCATCACCGGTGTGCTATGGCTGATATAAGACCTCAGACCAAGAAAGTACACTTCACTTTTTTCTGCGCATGCTGGTGAGCGCTTTTTGCATTTCAGACCCCTCCGTGCACTTTTTCATTTTCAATACACTAGCCCCAGCCTTATATTTTGGATGCTTTTTTATCACACCAGCCTATGTGCTGGGGCTTCCTTGGGGAGCGCTTTGTATATTGGTTTCTTTATTCCAGTATGTGGGTTTATTTGTTTTGTATTTTGCAATATTTTTTATCAATACAACATGTCACAGTATACAGCATTGATAAGGAAAACACTGGAAATCCAAGGTGGAGCTGGGTCCTTTAAAAGGTCCTGGCTTTTCTGGTGAGGAGGGGAGTTAGGTCGCGCTTATGGGCGGCTCTCCCACCTCCATCAATTGCTCTAGCGATACCAACCCTTGCTTGGAGGGACCAAGCAGATTCGGCTCGCCTGCGGGCCTTATGGTTGGGATGGAAGTGGCTTCACAGGGGAGAGACCTAGGTCGTCTAGGCTGCCCTGATGTGTGGGACCAGTCTGATATGCTAGTGGCGTGGTCATCTCTGTAATAAACAAATGAATAAATAAAAAAATTAAAAAATGTGGCTCCCATATTGTTTTTCTCGCCATAGGTTATGCGTAAGATTGCTTGTTTTTCACTTCTATACTTTATGAACGTCCAGTTTGGATCTTTTATAGTATATTTATGATATTTGTTAGAGTTTAAAAGCTGGTATTCTAAACACAGCTTCATTGACTAATTAAATCTCCTTGAATGGCCCTTTGGAACTCTGTTGGTTATACATTGAGTAGCATTGTTCCATATGCTTGAAATCCAAAGTTATTCTGCTACTTAATATATCTAACCAACAGAGGGCAGCATTCTGTCGGATGATATATCAGCCATATGTGGCAGTGTGTGCTCATTTGCATTTATTCAAATAAAATATATTCCCATGATCCTTCTGTGTAATGGTTTAATACAAAAAACCCCCCCAAAATAAATAGAAAAAAAGAGTTTGCAAGTTCGACAGAATTAATGTCCGCGAGTGCTGCGGGGAGAGCAGAGGATCATGGGAATATATTTTATTTAAATAATTAATAAATGAAAATGAGCGCACTGCCACATATGGCTAATATATCATCTGGCAGAATGCTGCCCTCTGTTGGTTATATATTGAGTAGCAGAATAATTTATTAAGCTACTCAATGTATCGTACCGGCAGAGGGCAGCATTGTGTCCGAAGTTATAAGAAGTTATTACGCTAAGTTAAATGTCCGTACCGGTGACTCTGTTGGTCGCTGGCACGGACTTTTAACTGTTGCAGCAGGGTCCCAGGTGTTTTTTTTTTCTTTTTTCTGCATAGCAACTAATGGCAAGGGGCCGTGCGAGTGAGCCTATTGGTCGCTTGCACGGCCCTTTACCCTACGGATTTCTGCTCCCGTTATCCAACGCAGCATCGCAGGGGTTAACAGGAGCGGAAATCAGGAGTTAAAAAGGCCGTGCGAGTGAGCCTATTGGTCACCTGCAGGGTCTTCCTCTAGCATATGCCAATTGGTTGATGCCAGAGGAAGACCCTGCAGGTGACCAATAGGCTCACTCGCACTGCCCTGTAACCCCTGACGATGAACCTGTGGATTTCCGCTTCCGTCACCTCCCGCGATGCCGTGCAGATAAGGTCGGCTGGATGGGGAAGGGACCGGGGAGGTTAGTAGACGATTCTTCTCGTTGTGAGTCTTCGTCTTCGCCTGCGTTTTACCGGCACTGTCTTCTCTTCTACGCTTCTTCGGAACGAACAAAAAAACAGACTCTTCGTGTTCGTTTTCATGTTCTCCCGAAGACGAATGCACAAGTCTACCTTAAACCATTGGTGGGCTTGGGGCATTTCATTTTTTGCTTCCCCCAACTGACCCAAATCACCATAACCCGATAGCTGTGCGAGTGTTTATTGGGTAAACATGAAGTGATCAGACAGCGGCCATTATAGACAGACGATTCATTCTCCAGAGACATGCGCTGGAGGGGGACAGACAGAGCGGGGGTCACGGCAGGTCGGACTTCTTTTAATTTTCTGTTAAAAGAAAAAAATGATGTCACTGAGTACAATCAGCCATTTGACTACAATTACTGGAACTATAACTCCCATCATGGCACATTCTGCCGTGTCACTGAGGCATGATGTCATACTTTCCACACACAGGAACACTCCAGACATATTTGGGACAGTTGGCAGCCACAACAGCTCTAATATCGGCCCTCATGGAAACCTTGGGATATACTTAATCAAATCACCTGCATTAAAGCAGGGATATCAACCAGGACATACTGTAAGTACCAACTGGGAATCTTATATATGATCACAGCCGGGGAGGAATAGAAAGGACTCCGCTCCAGACTGTGTGACCCCGAGAATCTGCCCCTTCACACTGAGAGTTCCCCGGTGTGCCCACACTCCATGATCTGGACCTGCCTCTAATCCCGGAGCTCTTTATTATGTTCATCTATTGGACTTTCATTAATTCTGAGGCATATTTAAATGTGATACTCATCCTCAGAGTGACCACCATCTCCGTGAGTTGGGACCACCAGAAACAAAGTTATCCTGCACTGCCTAGACTCCGTGTCTATCACCAATAGGGTGTCTCATCTTTACAGCCCAGAACATGCGCGACCGCAGCGCACAGACTGAGCCCCACGAGTAGCGTGACCACGGCCAGGTTCATCATGGTGGAGTCTGCTCCTCATACGAGACAGGGTGAGGTTTATATTTGTGCAGATGGGGCAGGACGCGGGGCAGGACGCGGGGCAGGACGCGGGGACAGACGCGGGGCAGGACGCGGGGGACAACGAGCTGCTGTCACGATGATCATTAAATGTTTCACAAGAAGCGTGAGAAGTAACTTCATAAAGTTCTTGTGACTTCCCCGGGACAGATATTTCCGCCATTACCGGCCCTAAATTTCAGTTGTTATAAACTTGAAATGTCTTTTTTTGGAAATTGTTGACTGAATCCTACAAATCCACTTTATTTGGCAGCGCGTTTCCATAACCCCCAACGTTTCAAAATGTGAATGAGGGACGCTCTCGCGGAACTCGCCGATACGAGCGATTGCACTTTACAATGTCGCGCATGCATTGTCGTGTAAAACGCGCTTCACTTCTGTTGGCACAATCCTGCATATTAAAAATAACCAACACTGTCAGGACTCGGGGGATCAGGTCGGGTAGGAGCCCACGTGCAGGGGATACTTGGGGTTCGGTCTGTAACCCACGGCGCTCCATTATACAAAGACACCACAAGCAGAGATCCAGGTAATGCAATGTATTGAATGTATATAACAGGACAAGCAAATAAGGGTAACACAGTCTGTAAGCAAGAAACCGGACGTATGGCAAAATAAATACCGGTAATAAGTCTTTTGGCAGAGAACCCGCTTGGAAGGGCCCTTACACACACCTGTCCATACACACTGCTTTTACACATACCTGCCCAGAAACACACATATATACATACACTGCCCTTACACACATACAAATATACACGTACACTGCCCTTACACACACCTGCCTTTACACACACATATAATCATACACTGCAGCTTACAAATACCTATTCTTCTCTTACACACACCAGCCCACAAATGCACATATACTGCCTTTACACACACATATACATGTACACTGTCCTTACACACACACATCTGCCTGCCTTCAAACACACATATACATGTACACTGTCCTTACACACACACATACACTATAGCTATCCTATCGCAGTTGCATCATTAAGGCCGTGGTGTACTGCATTTTTGGAAAGACGCCAAGTCTGGAACGGGGACAGTTTCACATGCCAGAAATGCCAAACCCCACAGAACCGGCTTTTAGATTACATGTATGCACATAGCGCCAGCAGATTCCACAGCCATCTTACAAAGGGGAGATTAAAAATACCAGATCAGACATTCACTGGTTGTGCCACCTTTGGCCGCTCTTCCTGGCAGAATTGTTCAAGTCAGGACTTCAACTCGGCCTCCAAAACTTTAATTTCCTTTCAGTCATTTAGCAGGGGACTCGCTTGTGTGCTTCAGAACTCCGCGCGGAGCTTTAGGTCACAATCTGACGGCCAAACCTTCTTCAGGATGGATTTGCTGATGTATCCTCGATGCCCGGGCCAGGCCCACCCAACCAATTTAACTACCCGATAATTAACATGACACCAAAAAGTGGGGTTGAAAACGCTGCAGCCGATTTATTTAACCGAGCCATTGCCACGCAACCCAAAGCTAGGTGCATTACCATGGCAACGACTACCAAACCAAACACAATTAATAACATACGCTAAGCAACATAAATAATTAAAATGAATAAATAACAAAAACTGAAAACACCTCTAAGCTCACCGGGCTATCCAAGAAGCACCAACACAAGGGAGGACAAACCGCCGAACGACCCGAATGCCCAACTTCCGACCCGAGACTCCGAGCTCCGCCAGCCAGAACCTTCTCACTAAAATCTCACCAAATGCTCTTCTCCAGAGCATTCGCCCCAACTGTGACAAAATGAACCCCCTAACCAACAGCACAAACAACAGGGAGGGAGAATTGGACAAACTACACAAGGTAGGGTGACACACAAAACGGTGCCTAACTGTCACAGATCTGGATACTCTGAGCGACTACCTCCGCTGACCCGCGCGCCCTTATCCTGGGACAGCACACTCTTTCCCTGGTGCCCTGGTTGTTAGCTGAGACTCGGTACGGGGTATGGCTTTAAGAACGCTCTATTGTACACAGGCACGGCCTATATTTATTCACGTAATCGCATCAACACACAGAATGAGAAGTCTGACTAATAGAATTCAGGTCTCCCAGGAACAATAGGGGAGATAAAGGGATTACCCCCTTTAAGACGTGGGACAAAGTGCGGTGCGTGCACGCTGGCATCCTTAACTACATTAGGCGCTGTGGGGGCTGCCGCATGACGGTCATTTTCCATCCCGCTCGCAGCCGCTCAGTGCTTGTATTGAATGTTGGTCTGCTGGCCGTCCTGCTGGCGTCCAATGAGCTCATTACCATATATGGCTAATATATTCTTGGGCAGAATATTATGCAAATGAATGTAAAACCAACAGAGGGCAGCATTCTGTCCGATGATATATCAGCCATATGTGGCAGTGTGTGCTCATTTGCATTTATTCAAATAAAATACATTCCCATGATCCTTTCGTGTAATGGTTTAATACAACCCCCCCCCCCCCAAATAAATAGAAAAAAGAGTTCACAGGTTTGACAGAATTAATGTCTGCGAGTGCGGCGGGGAGACCAGCGGATCATGGGAATATATTTTTTTAAATATTAATAAATGAAAATGAGCGCACTGCCACATATGGCTGATATATCACCGGGCAGAATGCTGCCCTCTGTTGGTTATATATTGAGTAGCATAATAACTTATTAAGCTACTCAATGTATCGTACCGGCAGAGGGCAGCATTGTGTGCGAAGTTATAAAAAGTTATTATGCTCAGTTAAATGTTTTAACTGTTGCAGCAGGGTCCCAGGTTTTTTTTTTCTTTTCTGCATAGCAACTAGTGATAAGGGGCCGTGCGAGTGAGCCTATTGGTCGCTTGCACGGCCCTTTACCCTACGGATTTCTGCTCCCGTTATCCAACGCAGCATCGCAGGGGTTAACGGGAGCGGAAATCAGGCGTTAAAAAGGCCATGCGAGTGAGCCTATTGGTGACCTGCAGGGTCTTCCTCTGGCATCAACCAATTCCTCTTTCTGTGGATTTCCACTTCAGTCACCTCCCGCGATGCTGTGAAGATAAGGTAGGCTAGATGGGGATGGGACCGGGGAACGAGCAAACCAGCATTGTGGCTTCATCCTGATGAGTCATGTTAAGGACTAAGCAGCTCTCCTGGAGTGGTGTTTGTAGCTTCCCTATTCCCCCAGGCTGTTTCTGTTTCTGTGCTAACCATATGTGCCATGTCTGGAGATGGAATTGTACTCTTTTTTTGTATTTAAGTTTATTATACAAAACTGATTATGATAAAACAGACATCAATCTGTTTTAGCAGGAATACATAGCTCAGTAATATTGGTACAGATAGGCGATAAGCAGTACTGCGACGCAGGGCGATACACGTTACAGTACGACTTCAGTTTACGGAAAGCTCAGTAGAAGCAGAGTACAATTACATTCCCAGACGTGGCACATATGGTTAGCACTTAGTGGAACATAACCTGGGGAAATGGGGGGAAAGGGGGCCGAGGAGAATGGGGCTAGTCTTCAGCCTCTAGACTGTCCTTGAGAGAGTAGTCTCTCAGCAGGCTGTGGATAAGCCTGCGGCAGTCACGGACTGTGACCTGCTCCCTCCTCAGCACCAGGCGGTTCCTGGCAAACCATAGAGCGTCCTTTACGCAGCAGATGAGGCGCCAAGCATCCTCAATGGCGCTCTCCGTGTGTGTTCCTGGAAAAAGTCCGTAAAGTACTGAATGGTAGGACGGGTACTTTTTCTCGATAGAGTCCTTGAGATCCAGCTCCAGGGCTCTGAACAACCCTGTGCAAACGGGCACTGCCAGAACAAGTGAAGGGAAGTCTCCTCCTCCACAATGCACTGTGGGCAGTGTCTATATCTGCACAGCCCCCTGGCATGCATAAATGTCCTTAGGGGGAGGCCTCCCTGAATGGCCATCCATGCAATGTCTTTATGCCTGTTGGTTAGCCTGCTCGACGACACGTTAGCCCAGACAGTCCTGGCTGTGGCGTCGGGGAGCCCTGGGATGTTCTCCATAGTGTCTTTGGCTCTGATGAGCTTGTGGATCACACGGGGTAACCACAGGTCTGGTTTAACTCCCTCCAGTTGGTGCTCCCTTACAAATTTGCCTACGTCCGAGTAGAACCAGGGCATGGTCCAATTCCCACGTGAGCTGCCTCCACAGGGGCAGCAGGAAGAAGTGAGATACGGAGTTTCCAGCAGAGCCTTTCACTACGTCTCTGAGAGTCCTGCGCACGCAGTTGCACACAAAGAAGGTCCTCAGCATGGTAGGGATGTCAGGCACTCCTTTGCCTCCCTTGCTGGGTTCCTTGTACATCACTGCGGGCTTTACTCTGTCCATTTTGGAGCCCCAGATGAAGTGGAAAACCGCTCGGTTGATGGCTCGGTGAATGGTGACCAGCAGGGGCCACGCCTGAGCCACGTACTGCAGTACGGGAAGAATCTCGTTACGCAGCACCAGCACTTTCCCTTCGATGGTAAGGTCTCTGAGGCTCCACAGCCCAAATTTCTGCTTTACTTTGTTGAGTCTCTCCTCCCAGCTTCTCAGGGCCGCGCCGTCTCTACCGAACCAAACTCCCAGGATCTTTAGGAAGTCGGTTTTGACGGGAAACGGGATCGGCTCAGAAGTCAGGTCCCACTGCCCGAACAGCATGGCCTCCGACTTCCCGCAGTTGACCTTTGCGCCTGAAGCTCGGCTGAAGTCCTCGCACGTCTGGATGAGCGCTCTCACCGACCGGCGATCCGCGCAGAAGATGGTCACGTCGTCCATGTAGAGTGAGCACTTTATCTCTTTCTTGTCTCTGCCCAGCACGGTGATCCCTCTGATCTCTGGATTCCTTCTGATGTACTCGGCGAAGAGCTCTATACAACAGACAAAAAGAAGAGGTGAGAGAGGGCAGCCTTGTCTGACCCCAGAGAGGACAGGGAAGGGGTCAGTCTTCCAGCCGTTCACCAGCACCGAGCTGCGGATATCAAGGTACATCAGGTTAGCATAAGAGCAGAACATCTCCCCCAGCCCAAACCTCCGCAGTACCTGACCCATAAAACCATGAGACAGTCGATCAAATGCCTTCTCTTGGTCTAGGGTGACCAGAGCGGCACGGACGTTGCGGTCCTTGATGTAGTAGATCGTGTCCCTGATGAGGGCCAGGCTGTCCACGATCCGGCGCCCTGGGATGCCGCAGGTCTAGTCGGGGTGGACGATCTGCCCGATGACTTTCTTCAACCTGGTGGCTAGTACCTTGGCGAGAATCTTGTAGTCCACGTTCAGGAGAGAGATGGGACGCCAATTTTTCAGGTCACATCTCTCCCCCTTCCGCTTATACAGGATCGTGGTCATTCCCTCTCTCAGCGTGGGGGGCATCCTGCCCTCCACCACCATCTCCTCGTACAGGTCGAGGAGGTCCGGGCCGATGAGGTCCCACAGCGTTGTGTACAACTCGGCTGGGAGACCGTCACTGCCCGGTGTCCTGCCCTTCCTGAAGGATTTGGCGGCAGAGTGCAGCTCCTCCAGCGTCAAGGGGGCGTCCATGGCTGCACGACCTGCGGGATCAATGGTGTTAGTGATACCTGACAGGAACCGTTCAGCAGCCTCCGGGTCTGTGTCTTTGGGGGGAGTAGAGATCTCGGTAGTAGTCGGCGACCACTTTCTGGACCTCCTCCTTCCCCTGTCGTACCACACCTTCGCTGTCTCTCATTTCCGCCAGGGGCGTGTGGGCGGAGTGGAGCTTCCTGAAAAAGAAAGAGTTACATTTCTCACCCTTTTCCAGGTTGTCCACCTTGGAACGGAAGACGATTTGCTTGGATTCCTCCTCAAAGTGCCTTTTCAGGGCACAGTTCAGCTTCCAGGAGCCTGGACCGGGAGGAAACCCTTTGCCCAGGGCACACTGGAGCTGAACAGCCCTGTGGTCTGAGAAGTAGCAGGGCACCATGGAGCACTGCTGATGCTCTGCTGCTCGAGAGGTGAACACAAAGTCTATCCGGGAACGCACAGAGCCATCCGGCCGGCTCCAGGAATAGTTTACGGAGCCGGTCCCGATGGAGCCCATAGCGTCCTTTAAGGATGCCTCTGTGACAATCTCTCTGAGCAGTTTCGAAGTCACGTCCAGGTTTGTTGCGTGGGTGGAAGTGCGCCCTCCTTCCTCGATCGGGCAGTTGAAGTCCCCGCCCATCACTATGGCCCTGGTGGTGGTCAGCTGGGTCCGCAGGTTCTGGAGTAGCTCCAGGCGTTGCTTCTTCTCCGGGGAGGCGTACACGGTGATGAGCCTGACAGGCTCCCCCGCCCAGGATCCGTCCACGACCAGAAGTCTGCCGCAGACCATCTTCTGGACAGCGTCCACCGTGAAGTTGCCTCCTCGGATCAGGATAGCAACCCCCGCCGACTTGCAGCCGTTCCCGCCGGTCCAATAGGACGGGCCGTGAGACCATTCCCTGCATAGATGGCGATAAGAACGAGAGAAGGGTAAAGCACATTCCTGCAACATATATACGTCACACTGCTGGGAAGAAAGGAAGGTTAGTAAACAGCGCCTCCGGAACTTGTCCTTTATGCTCTTCACATTAATGGAGAAAATAGAGATTGACGCCATTAGTTGGGAGTAAAAAGAAGGTTAGCTCAAACAGAGGCACTAGTTACCGCCTCTTCCCCGCCGTGGTCGATGGGGTTCACGGGGGTCCAGACGGCCTCGTCTAGCAGCTGTTCCAGGAGGGAGACCTGGCTGTCGATGTCCAGCTGGTTGAGGATCAGAGCCTCGGTCTCGGTGGCTGGCTCATCCGACGGGGTCAGGTCCTGGACCATCTTTTCGAGCGTGTCGTCGTTGTCATAAGCGGGCTCGGGAGGAGAGGGAACGGTGGGGGCTGGTGGTGGCGCCCTCTTCTGGACAGAGATCCTGGTGGGGCTCGTCTCAGTCTCGCTGTCCTCGTCCTCCTTCTTCCCGCTATGTTTGCGTTTTCTGGCTCCGGCTCCTTTTGGCGGCATCTCCAGGGGGTTGTCTGCAGCGGAAACAAAGAGGGGGAAAGGGTCGGGGTCTGCAGCAGCTAGGGTTTCGGGGTTGCCGGAGAGGGTGTCTGCGGTGCCGGCGCCTTGGCTGGAGCCTTGGTCGGGGCCGATGAGGGGACCTTGGCCGGGGCCTTGGCTGCTGCTACCGCTGCATACGACCTTGATCTTTTGGGGCAATCCTTGTAGATGTGGTCAGGATCGCCGCACAGGTTACAGGTCTTCTTTCGTGGACAGTCTTTGGTCTCGTGCCCCACCACTCTGCAGTGCCTGCAGGATTTCTGTTGGCATTCCTCTGCCTTGTGACCCAGTTGGCTGCATCGTCTGCAGGTTGTGGGTTGACCAGGGTAGAAAAGCATGCCTGTAGAATTTCCCAGGGCAAAGCTCTGCGGGAGGTGTTGGAGCTCGTCTGGTGAGGTGGAGTCTGCCCTCAGACGGATCACGAGGGACCATCTTCCTGTCCAGAAGCTGTACTGGTTGAGGATCTTGGTCGGTTCTTTTACGATGTGGCAGTATCTTCCCAGAAAAGTTGCCACGTCTTTTCCTGGGGTGTGGGGGTTCCGCATCGAGACCGTCACGGGTCTCTCCTCCCTGTGGATGGGGCTGTTTCCATAGAAACGGGAGAGGACCTGATCCGGTTTCGCTGCCCTGAAGGCTTCCCAGAACCTTTTGCAGACCGCCGCTGAAATGAATGTTACGTAGAACATTCCCTTAAAAAACGACTGGACGCTCAGGGTCTCCGCTGGGCTGAAGCCTGCTCCCTCATGCACTACCTTCTTGCTGAAGGTGTCCACATCCATGTCAGGGGTGTGACCCTCCAGTTCCTTTAGCTTTAGGACCACCGTCTGCCTCATCCAGGTCTCCAGGGGAGGTGGGCTCCCTGAGGTCGCTGCAGGCTGGACTCGGCTTCCGGTGGCCTGGCTGGGTCGTTGGGCTTCAGAGGTCTGGGTTGCCATTTTCACTCCTCGTCGGGTCTGGCTGGGAAAGCGTGGAGAACTGAAAAAGAGAAGAGGGAGAGATTAAAAGCACAGGGGGGAGAAGGCAGGGGAAGGCACTAAAAAAAACCAAAAAGAGGGGGGGAAGGCACTAAAAAGGCCAAAAAGAGGGGCAGGGGGAGGCACAAAAAGGCCACTTAAAAAAGGCCAAAAAGAGCGGCAGGGAGGCACTAAAAGGCAAAAAGAGGCGGCAGGGGAACCGGCACTAAAAAAGGACCAAAAAGAGGGGGAGAAAAGGCACTAAAAAAGGCCAAAAAGAGGAGCAGGGGAAAGGAACTAAAAAAGGCCAAAAAGAGGGGAAAGGCAATAAAAAAGGCCAAAAATGGAGGGGAAAAGGCACTAAAAAAGGCCAAAAAAGAGGGAAAAAGGCACTAAAAAAGGCCAAAAAAAAGGGGAAAAGGCACTAAAAAGGCCAAAAAGGGCCAAAAGTAAGGGAGAAGGCCGCCTCAAGAAGAGGGGGAGTCTTTCCCAGCACCCAAAGGTAGACCGTGCGCTCAAGCCTCACGAGTGTTAGGATTTCTCCAGCATGCATCCACTCGGTGTTGGGGAGTCCACAACGGGTTTCCTAGGGTCTGCAGGCCCGGAGGCCGAGGAGCGAACGCAACCGTGACCGAATCTCGTTTCGTTCAGAAAGGCATCAGTTAGAACCCCAATAGCAGCATGTCTACATAAGTAGAAAGGCCGAGGTCCAACAACAACCAATCGTCACAAGCCCCAGGCAAGACACTTGATCTTAACCAAAAGGCCGAGAAGCATAGCAACTAATGGTCAGGGACTGTGCGAGTGAGCCTATTGGTCGCTTGCACGGCCCTTTATCCTACGGATTTCTGCTCCCGTCATCCAACGCAGCATCGCAGGGGTTAACGGGAGCGGAAATTAGGAGTTAAAAAGGTCGTGCGAGTGAGCCTATTGGTCACCAATTGGTTGATGCCAGAGGAAGACCCTGCAGGTGACCAATAGGCTCACTCGCACTGCCCTGTAACCCCTGACGACGAACCTGCGGATTTCCGCTTCCGTCACCTCCCGCGATGCCGTGCAGATAAGGTCGGCTGGATGGGAAGGGACCGGGGAGGTTAGTAGACGAAGACGATCATGAAGATTCTTCGCGTTGTGAGTCTTCGTCTTCGCCTGCCTTTTACCGGCACTGTCTTCTCTTCTAAGTTTCTTCGGAACGAACAAAAAAACAGACTCTTCGCGTTCATTTTCATGTTTGTCTGAAGGCGAATGCACAAGTCTATTATTCATTCACTTCAAGGATTTACGCTGAGGTCGCAGGAAGCGGTCCGGGGCAGGAACCTCTCAGGAGAATCCCAGCTACTGAAATTCACTACTCTGCCTCCTCGTGGCCACTTCGGGAAGTGCAGATTCTCCCAGCGGCAATGTCTTCATCCTTCAACGGCGGAACAAACAGCGGGTGGCGGGGCGATCGCTGCGCAGATATTTGGGACGGCGCATGTTCTGTGATATTCTGCGATAATAACCCTTTCCTTTCTGCTTCTTTGTTGCAGAAAAGCCAGGTCGGTGCCCCATCACTCCGCTTTTCTGTCAAGTCCCAACCCCACCAGACGAATGCGAGACAGACTTTGGTTGCACCGGGAATGAGAAGTGCTGTAACTACGGCTGCTACAAACGCTGCTTAAGGTGAGGATATTGCAATGAAACAAAAACAGGGGCAAAAAGATACTGAACAGGGACACTTGGCAGGTATAGCTCTCAGAATACTAATTTCAATAGGAAAATGGTTCAAAACATCATAGCTGCCAACAGTCTGAAATATGCCTGGAGTGCACCAAAAATCGAGTTTATGTTTTCCCTTCAAAAGGGAAGGATACATTATGTGACATCATCGCCGGAGTGTGATGCGATATTATCCGTTCCAGCATTTCAAGTTCCAATGTTGGTTAGTAAAGAAAATTTAGTCATTTTACTAAAATATGTTCTTCCTTTTTTTCAGCCCACAAAATGAATAAATGAAAACAAACAGCTGGGGATTATTAGCGATGCTTTCTATAGGACGCGTTTATGGAAACCCAGCTGACGGAGTCCGTGACCCGGCGGCCGCTCCGCTCCGGCGCACTTCCTGAGAGCCTCTTCCTGCATATCGCCTGTCGCTGGTTACCGCCGTCTGATCGCTTCCTGTCACCCCAATAAACACTCGCACGCCTATCACGTTATTACTTTTCACGGTCTGCACCTTTCCCTGTGGATGTGATTTGCATAACAAAGCACTGAAGGCCTCGCTACTGGAGCCCTTCCCTTTACTTAACCGTTATGGGCTTGAAAGTGGACCAATTCTTTTGGTTTTGGCCAAGGAAGGATAGCTGAGCACCTTATTTATTTTCACGATTTGCACGGATATGTGCACGTGTGCCAATCAGTTGGGCCCCCACTTCACGTTTTTTTTGAACGGCGAGGAATCGTTTTGATTTTGGATCACAGACTTTGCACTTCAGCAGTGGATCTGGACTTTTTTGTCCTGGTGGGTAGAGGTAGCGCGATGCCTTGTGGCTCCCTACCTCTTCCGTACAGCGGTCCTCCTGTTCGGAGCAGGACCAGAAGATCTGGCCCTCCTGCAGGTCTTATGGCCGGGGAGGGAAGGAATTGTGTCTGACATATACCAACAGGGAACGTCAGACGAAGACTTGAAAAAGTATCAGGCTTTTTATGCACAGACGCACGCACCTGAGAAGCACGGACCCTCAGGACTCCAAAAAAAACAGCCGTCCATGAGCGGTGATCTGGCTGCTGCATCTCTTACCCGAGTTTTAAAGTCTGCCCTGTGCAGCGGGGCGATTACTTTCACGGGATCCGTGTATTAAGGGGATATAGAGGCAAAAGGTGGTCATTGTTGACATTATTTGCATGCGCCTACCCAGAATCCCTTGTGGTTGTGGCAGCACCATGAGACAAGCATTTTGGCTTGTTTGGTGTCTGAAGATGAGTGTTTAATAATGCTTCTACTTCATAGTTCCTTGACAATGGATGGTGGAGAGGGGTCATGGTTCCTTGATGAAGGATGGTGGGGAGAGGTCTTTCCTAGGAGCTCGGAATGTTTGCTCAGTGTTCATTAACTTAATCCAGGCTGCTAATTATAATTCTAACGCTTACGGTGTTTTCCTCATAATAATTTCTATTAATAACAGATCAGGCGGTTGTATCGTATAGAAAGTGTTATAAGAGCCACAAACCCTCCAGACTGAGTGAAATTAAAGAAATAAATCCAACTGCCTGAGTGCCAGACCTTCAGTGATTTGCTGCAGTGTCTTCCTACAATAACTTTAGCATTTTCCAGGCATTCGGTGACCCCTCGGTGATAAGCAGCAGCCCCCAACCCGCAGCGGCTTCCCAGAGACCTCCCGGATCATCGGAGAAGCGAGGAATACACCGTCGCCATCTGGTGGCCGGGAGCCGTAACATCAGCCAGCGTGCTGTGTGTGCGCTTTATCCTGCACCCCGACGCTTTAAACCCACAGCGTGTCTCAGACACCCAGTAACGGTCTCTACGCGAGACGTCTCTGCCAATAAATGCATCCAATAAAGTACCCCGGCTGTGTTTAAAGGACTCATTGTGAAAGTCCTAACACAGTTTAAGTTAAAAAAAGATAATCCAATGGCAGCAGATTCCAAAAAGAGTGCTTCTTGTTTTCTGTACAACAGCACCACACAGTGGCCGGGAGATGTATTGCATCTTTATTGACTCACATCGAGCGCATGTTATTAACAATAACTTTAAACATCACATGTTAAACGTAATGCTACAGAGGGGGAAGAGGGCCCTGATTTTGTGAGTTTAAATCAATTAGGAGGGGGAATAAGACAGCAGGAAAGTGAACCTGACTGCGCTCCATGCCCTCAGGTGCTCCAACATCAGTTTCTGACCTCACAAAGGCTCTACTGGATGAACGGGGAGACATTCCCACAGAAACTCCCCAAAATCCTATGGAAATCCTTCCCAGAAGAGCGGAGGCTGTTATAGCTGCAAAGGGGGGAGATGACTTCATATTAATGTCTATGTATTTAGAATGTGATGTTGTCAAATGGTGTAATGGGCAGATGTCTCAGTACTTTATTATTATTATTATTATTATTATTATGTACTGCAAAGGGCGTTGTGAGTTTCAGGCGAGGACATGTGACTTAGGTTAAAAGGAATATCAGGCAGGCAGAGTGGTATATAAGGTGGTATAAGGCATATCTGGGGGCCAGGTTGGCAAATAAAAGGAAATAAAAACAAACAATGCATTTTTCTCAATCATAGTTTTTATTAAATATAAATAAATAGTTTACATGTGAATTCATATTTACTAGAAAAACATTTTTCCTATAGGGTCGTCTTATAATCAGGCTTTTTCTTTTTTTCCTAAAATTGATATTATAATTATACGATGGGGATCGTCTTATAATCGAGCAAATACGGTATTTTAGCAGCAGGATATAATATTTATATACCGTATTGGCCCGAATATAGGCCGCACTTTCCCCCCCCCACTTTATGTCTTTAAAGTGGGGGTGCGGCCTATATTCGGGGTCTAGCGCCCGGCGCCCGGGACATGCAGTTCCGGGCGCCGGGCAGGCAGCAGGGTTAGGATACAGATCCCCCGCAGCGGTGCAGGGGACCTGCATCCTACTCCCCGATACGCTCAGACAGCCTCCCCTGCCAGCACTTCCCACGGGGGGGGTGCCGGCACGGGAGATTGTCTAAGCGCATCGTGCAGACGTTCACCGGCAGCGGAGGTTGTTTACGCTCATCGCTGCAGCCGGTGAATGTCTGCACAATGTATTTTACCTCTGCTGAGTGCCGGCACCGGAAGTTGTGTACGCGTATTGCGTAGATGTCCCCCGCTGGCCCCGCAAGACATCCGGGGGGTGGACAGAGTGGCAGCATATCTATTGCAAAGCTTTTTCTTTAAAAAAGCACCAAACTTTTAGGGTGCGGCCTATATCCGAGCCAATATGGTATATTTTGGCAGCAGGGGCTAATATTAAAGAAACAGCGGTTTTTTTGAAGTCAGATTTGAATCACAGTCGTTACTTCAAAGAGATAATTACATGTTATGGAGTTACAAATGCACGTCTATATATAGTGTATATGTAGCGTTTTATAATTGCCCCTCTAAACTGCAGCCGCTGCGCTCTCCCCCATTCCTCTAACATTAAACTGCAGCCGCTGCGC
>VKOC01006499.1:0-10000 GCA_009364415.1 Spea multiplicata
GCAAAGTGTCTGCCATTAGCGATGATGTAAAATAGTTAAAATTGCTTGAAGAAAATTGGGATGAGGGTTTTCCTGCCAGCGCATGCACCGGCCTAAGGCATCTGTTTTGGAGGAGAAGATGGTGCATTGAGTCCCAGGTGGCAGACAAACCAACCATGTTATTAAGAGACAGCAGAACCTTGATCTTCAAAAACAGGGATCCTAATTAGCTGAGGAATGAATGCGTTTCACATCAAGGAGGAGAAGCCTCTTCAAAACGCACGGCCTAATCTTTACAATCATGTTTGTTACGTATGTTGACAGAGTCCTGAATGGCGTTGTTGCCTCGTATATCTGACCTATACTGGTATAATAAGCGTTGGTGCGTCTAGCAGTGCAAAAGAACAAATATGGAGATATTTCCAGAATTCATTTTATCTCGAAGAGATTCCATTGATTGAGAGAGAGGTTTTTTTAATATGAAGATAAGAGAGTAAAAATAACTAATTGTGTGATGGAGAAAAAAAAACAGATAAAACCACATTTAATCTCTTTTTCTAATTTTTTTGGGGGGAAATATATGAAATAAACAAATCTGCCAGGGAAAGAAAAGTAGCACATTGTGTTAATAATGAAAAAGATTGAAAAGCTGTTTTCAAGAAAATCACGGAAATGTTTTTTAATCTAATGTTTTGGGTTGGCTTTTGGAAAATTACCTATTTTCCAAGCATTGGTTCTTTTATTTCATGCGGTTTATCCAGTTGTACACTCATTGTACGATGTGGTGAAAGTCGCTATTAAGAAAACCGGACTAGGGGTGGATGGTGGCTCTTACTGGCTTCGGTGGAGCCCTCAGGACATGAGATTTTGATCTCCATTGCCTTAATACTGACGTCTCCATATTGTATTTCCCTCTTCATGAGTTAAAATATGTGCCCCCACCCCCGTCGGAGTGGTATGATCCAGGTGGAGATCAAGTATGATCAGAACTTGGTCAACATTCTATGAAAGAACCAGATTGTGAAATACTTAGCCGCCTAACTCCTTCCAAAATCCATAGGATGATTGCAGTAACGAGGAGCAGTCATGAAACCCTTGACTAACCAAGTTCCTACCAACGGTTCCAAAAGTCCATTGAAGTGAGAAGCCCGGTGTTGATTGGCTCAACAAATTGGCTCTCCGTGGAGAATGGACGTAGAGGATCGCCAGTGCTTTAAATGATCGAGTGATGGATATCCAACTTCGTAGTAGTCTACACTCTACTGAGTCAACCCCACAAGCCAGACCTTTTAAATAATATATTGTAACCATTGGATGGTTTGGGTTGAAATCACAGCCATTTGGCTCTCCGGGCTCTACTAACAAATGTACTGAATAACCTTATTTTAATGGACCAGGCAGGAAAAATAAATGAAGTACATTACTTATTTCATTAGAAACTTAAAGGTTTTAGTTTTAATAAGTTATTTTTCTTTGCTATAGAAAAATATTTATGCAAGGAGCATTGCAGGCAACCTTATTTCTGTAGGTTTAAGAAAATACGGCACCTTTTGGTATTTGTAGCGTTGAGTTGTGAGATTTTGGCTAGCGAAGCGAAACGGAAGGTGGAAAACCCGGCCAGAGGAATTTATCCTGGCACCGGACCCGTCCTCATTCATCCTGCGCGGTCCGGGAGCCCTCGTTCCTTCCCCGCCGGCCATTATCAATACTGTCAACGGAATAAGCGCAAACTCCGTCCAAGGCCAAGCATTGAATTTGGGATAAAAGTCGAGAATTAATGATTCCATCTGCAGGCTGAAGAAATAAAGAAAATAATCATACGTTAAAGAACAATTATGTGCGCGGTGACGTCTGTGACAGCTCCAAAGGAAAAACCTTAATTATTCCGCAGTCACTCAGCATGCATCCAATCAACGGCACCTGGGGGGTTCTGGGTAGCGATCGCTTTGACCAAATAAAACGAAACTCGAATATAGGAATGGAGGAATCCGAAGACAGGAAGGAAAGTGCCCAATCCAACCTCATTTAACCCTTCCCAAAATAGTCTGTTTATCCCACACCCTGAAAATGTTGCACCCCCGCATCTACCTTCTTATAGTCCATCGTAGCACTGATTGGCTCAACAAATTCATCCTCCGTGGATAATAGGAATTATAGTCCAACTGTAGAAGGACGTTGACGTGGCCTCCAATTCTAGAGTTTCCATGAATTCTGGTGTCCGGACCACAACCCAACTCCAAAGGCCGCCATCTCCGGATGTGAGGGGGTTAATTTATTGCGTGTCATTATCCCTGAAACGGTATAACATCTGACCGATCATTCGCTTAGCAAATATACCATTTTTTTTTCTTGCCATGTGATGAAGCGAGTGCTTTTACCCAGATTAAAATACTTTTTAAGGGCGTTACCTTAATTATAATAGAAATCTTCCCTTAAATGAGATTAAGGGGGAAGGCATTAATTAAAGCAGACATTAGGAGGGTTTAGCAGCGCGCAAATTGCTGTTTTGTGCTCCGTGTGCAGGGCGAAGCTTCGTGAGGCTATGATTAGCAAAAATTATTGGGGAATTAACGCTGTTTCTTCTAAACAAACCAAGAATCCAACAACCTGCGTTATGAACCCCGGTGCCAGCACTCGTTTCACAAGTCACCAACCCGCCACGGACTAACGATGGTCTACAGAACGAGCCGACGCGCAACTAAAATATTCAGAGATCTGATGATCCAACATTCGGAAAGCAAACAATCAGGGCTATGAAAGTCACTCTGTGGACGGCATTATTATAAGTCTTGGGTCCCAGCGCCCTACAGGGGATCTCCCCTTATTTTATTTCTAGTATCAGATTAATAATACGTTTTCATAAATATTAGTCTGTTTTCTTATTACCTCAGTTGTAGTTTTTGCCCCCATAATATAAAGTTTTCAAGCAGCTGCGTATCAGCCGTTTGTATGATTCTCACTCTGTTATCTACCAAACAAACCCGCCGACTCCTTATCATACTGCCTGCGGGAAACAATAGAATGCCTCAGTCTCAACCACCCAGCCGGACTCTCTGACTAACGAAAGTCTATGGAGGAATGGACTTCATTAGCATCGCCATAAAGCATCAGCTCAGTGTGGTGTTTGAGTAGGGAAAGTCACCAAAATATCACATGACTGACAGCAACGGCGGCTCCAGGTCTGCAGATAAAGGGATTTTATTGGAGTTTATTGGATAAAGTGAGATAAAACCAGGTTTTTGTCACCGAAAAAAATACAGCTCTGAAGGTTATTAGTGTATACAGCGCTGGAGGTTATTAGTGTATACAGCGCTGGAGGTTATTAGTGTATACAGCGCTGGAGGTTATTAGTGTATACAGCGCTGGAGGTTATTAGTCTATACAGCGCTGGAGGTTATTAGTGTATACAGCGCTGGAGGTTATTATACAGCTGGAGGTTATTAGTGTATACAGCGCTGGAGGTTATTAGTGTATACAGCGCTGGAGGTTATTAGTGTATACAGCGCTGGAGGTTATTAGTGTATACAGCGCTGGAGGTTATTAGTGTATACAGCGCTGGAGGTTATTAGTGTATACAGCGCTGGAGGTTATTAGTGTATACAGCGCTGGAGGTTATTAGTATATATAGCGAGTCCTATGTGTCCTCTATGTGTCCTGATGGGTTTCGGGATCTGGAGCACTATCTCCGAGACAAGATTTCTTATCTCAGACCCGTTCTGTTATTTTCACTGTACTTATTTTTTTTGATCCGCAGTTTTCCGGCCAAGTTGCCCCCTAAGAGCCGTATCTGTTTCTGATTTAAAATGGCCGCCAGTATCTTCCATCCCCTTCCTCCTTGCTAAGATTCGTCCTCTAATCGCCGTATCAGTTCTTGGTCTTTTATGTGGTTGCCATGTGTAACAGGTTAGGGGCAAGCAATTCGATCTTTCTGAATGGGTATCTGTTGCTGGATCTGGGGGCTCGTTTAAAACATTTGGAAAACATATGGAGCGTAATGGACATTAACCCGCGTGTCAAAAATAGCCGGTATTTTACTGCTGTTATTAAACTATTTCCCCTTTAACCCCTGTGTGTTACCAAAGTAACCAGTTTCTAAGAATTAAGGCAAAAGAATTGGAAAACGGCAAAAAAAAGTATCTTAAAACAAAAAGTAGCCAGCATTTATTAGAGTTAACCCTGTATGTTCCATAGAGGTTATCGCATCATTGTTAGTTATTCTGTTACATGTAACAGTCTTATGTTTCCCCACCTTTAAAAAATTGTCTTGTTTTGACGAAATGGACTGTTTTTACTTGTTTTATTGGTGATTTATTTGTGTGCGAAGCTCTCGTCTTATCTCAGTCTGCTAGATAACGCTATCAGGGCATCGTTTTTTTAGAAATATTAGAATATCCAGGAGTCACCTTCGCTCCTCAGTTCCAGTTTAACAAAAAGTAGCAAAAAATATGTATTTCATGTGAATTTAGCTCTTAGCCTTCAGTTCCCGAGAGGTTTGGCCAATGATATGCCAGGTAAAATTTGCCATTAGTTTAAAATAAAAGAATTTAAAAAAAGTTAAAAATCTATATTTTGCGGAGAATCCTGTAAATACTAAGGGTTTTCCATTTTTATGGCGTCTCTGCGTTGTTCAGCCTTTAGCTACATTGTGTTGGCAGAGCTGCCTTCATACAGAGGAGAGGATTACTTCACAGGCAATGATGAGACCCCCGAGGTTCACAGAAAGCAGCGCAGGCGAAACCATTCCCACAGACTCCCAACCAGTGGGTGGCTGAGCATGTTGAGAGTTCTACTATGACAAAGCACAGCCGGGTTCTCAGGGGTTAACTAGCATTTCAGATAATAAAGCTATATTTTTCAGTTTATTTCTAATGCTATTCTTGGGGAAATTGTTAAATGTGGGACAATCAGCCTTAAAATTCCTTTTGGTTGGTAGGCGACAAAGCAGAGTAGATTACCGGCACCGTATAGGAATAAAGTGATAATTGTAATTATACGGATTAACCGCCAGTTTATTAGAGGAAAATAACAAGGGGCTCATAATTCACAGACGTCACGAATCTACCTCTTATCGCGGAAAAAAAATAAAAAAACAGCGTTTTACCCAATTAGCCAAAAAAAAAAATAGTTTGGGTCCTTCTGGTCTTTTAACTATAAAAGGAAAGGAATTTAACAGAGCATCTGAAATCTTTATTTGAAAAAAAAGGGGGGGGTTTGGTGCGGTCATTATTCTCGACTGGAGAAGGGTTATTGTAGCAACAATATATCTGATAATTGGACAGGAAGTGCCCCGGGGCGCAGGATAGCGATGGCAGGTACTCATCGGGAACAAGGGAACATTCACAGCGAGGAAAGGTGTGTGGGGGGCCGCCGCCGCCGCACTTTCCGGCCTTTTCTGTGGAATCTGCTTATACAGCAATCCCACTATATGGATTATTAATTTTTTTTATGCCACAGTACATTTTTTGGGAGGGGTTTTGCTATTTTGTACACAAAAATGGGTCTCTGAATGGCCATTTTACACTTTTTTTTCTTCAAGTATGTTTTTTTTTTTTTTTTAATGTTTTGATTTTTTTAATATAAATTTTAAATAAAAAAAAAAAAAATATGCATCATTTCTTAGACTAGGATGGTATTAAACTAGTTCAAAATTGGCTTAATGAGGATAAAAGGTGCGGATCTTGCCACAGAGTCTTTTAACGTGAACCTCGTAAGGAGAAGATAATAAGAACCCCCATATCTTGTTCACTACGTCGCTTCTCTACAACGAGACTGGAAGTTTTATTAAATACATTGTAACTGCGGTGCGTTGGTTACTTTTTCGTCTTCCTTTTTGTTATGTTGTATAATTCTGTACAATGACAGGTATTTCGTGTTTCTCAGGCCTGCAGATGACGGCTGACGATTTGGTTTTCTTTTATTTCAGGAAGATGCAGGACAAAGACCTGAAGAAGATCTCCGACGTCCCAGCAGAAACGCTTTGGGCCGCTGTGGCCGTCGTGTAGCACGCGGCCTACAGAACGCGAAGAAGGATCTTTTCGGTCACGAGTTACCATCGGAGATTTACGTTATCAGACACCGTCCCTCCGGCCTGTATTCTGAGACGCCATCTTTAACCTTCTCGACTCCTGAACGGTGTTTAATGTATGATGATGTCATTTTTAACCAAGTTTGCATCCTATTTCCGATGAAAACCACCGCTCCTCTTATCTCTAAACCCAAAGGCCTTCTTCTAAGTTCCAGGAGTCCGCCTGCTGACTTTCCAAAGATGATGTGGTCACAATTAATCTTGACTTTCATGGAAGGATCTGACGTGTGGAAGCCTCCTAACTAATTAAGATGAAAAGAAATACAGGGGGGGTCTGACTGCAGGATGGTTTTTATCTGCTTTTCAATAGCAAATACCTATCCCCCCCCCCCCCCCCCGGTAAAAAAAGCACTTGGTCCACCTCTACTGAGCAGAAGATCAAGGGTCTGGTTGTAGCCGTAAAGTGTGATATAATACGACGCGACTTATGTGTTCCCCTAGCCGTGCCTGTCCTCAAAAAGTTTTTTATTTTAAAAGCAAATTTGAAAGTTTGAATTTTTAAAGAAGCTTTTGCCCCTAGGCTCTTTTGGGATATAGATACTCCGGGGCAGGTTGGTGCCGATCAATACAATGGCCAAGTGCCAGCGGTATGAAAGAAACGCGCTTCTGGCCATCAGGGGGTTTAAGTTCTTGGTCACCAGTGAAGGAAAACAGTTGTCTTTTGGGACATTCCGTGTGTCTCCAGCAGGGAAAGGGTTATATTTTTGTATTCTATAACGTGGCGTATGTTTCTCCGACGTTACGATTGGAGATCTGCTTGAATCATAAACCTACAGTCTTATCAATAAAAGCTTACGCAGCATATGTCGCCAACAAAACGTTCTTATTTTCCCCAAAGAAGGCTAGTTACAAATAAAAATAGACAGTTTTATTTACTGATTATATACTATTTTTTAGAAATGCATATCGGTAGCAGCTGTTTCTTTTAAGTGGCCTTTTACTTAAAAAAAACAAATTAAAAAAAATGACCGGCTGAGCGTAAAAAAGGTTATATGCCTGAGAAGATTTTTTTTTAAAAGTTCAACAACCTAAAAAAATTATTCAATTTTAGGAATTTGGGCTTAAGGACCTAAATCTCGCCCGGATTAGTAAAAATGTAGAACCAAAATTTAAACATTTTTAATGTTCTGTTATCACTTGAATGTATATTGAATATTTATCTGTATAATTGGACCCAAAACCGACGTACAATTATCTCATTATTTTAACATTTATCGGGGGGGCTTTACATAAACCCCACCCACCCCAATCCATGGCCCGCCTCCTTTTAGATTTTTTTTTAAAACCACTTTTATATTCCGCTTTTATTATATTAACTTCCTGGCTATGCCCCGCCTACAAATATTTTCTAAAAGTGAGGTTGTGAGAGCCTGGGGCTAAACTAGGATTTAAAAAAGTACCCTGACCTGGGTAACTGATGCGATATCTTCATCAGGGTAAAAAGTCTGATTAGTAGGGTAGATATCTAAACGTTAAAAATATAGATTTAGTATATTCTATAAAATTATCTAAAAAAAAATAAATAACACCTTTTAAGGAATAGCCATGTTCTGACTCTGAATCGGTATGGAAATTGTCAGGGCTTTTGCACTTGAAGGTATTAATGACTGTTACATTAGAATTCTGTTACATTCCAATTCTGTTACATTCATTACATTAGAATTCTGTTCATTCATTACATTAGAATTCTGTTACATTCGTTACATTCCAATTCTGTTACATTCATTACATTAGAATTCTGTTTCATTCATTACATTAGAATTCTGTTACATTCGTTACATTAGAATTCTGTTACATTCGTTACATTAGAATTCTGTTACATTCATTACATTAGAATTCTGTTACATTCGTTACATTAGAATTCTGTTACATTTGAATTCTGTTACATTCTATTTTTGTCGGGGGGGGGTCTTTATATTAAAACGTGACTGAGGGCAATAAACCTCCAGCTCTGCTTCCCTCGTCGGTTAATTCTTATAAAAATTTGGTAACTTCACAAATACCTCTGTATGACATTCTGGGAATAACACAAATTATCAATTTTGAGAGGCGTCATAATATATATTAATATAAATATATATAATATACTATATATATATATAATATAAATATTAGACCATTTTTTTTTTAAAAAGACTGAATTTCAAAATTCTTTTTGCCATAAAAAATAATTTATATTTTGATCAGTATTACAAATTAATTTTTTAGCGAAATTTGCTGAATTTACGTTAAAGATAAGCTGATTTGTAAGGCCGTTTGGGGAAAAGTCACTGTTTGGAACCTACGCAGAGGGGGGTTTTTTTATATAAAGAAAAAAAACATTTAAAACACCCCTTTCCGGGCAGCTCGCTTGTCCCGTGGTTCGTGTGACAGGCATACAAAAAAGCCGGAAATCAGTAAATGATGTTCTCAGTGCGCGGCCAAGTCTTTGTTCTCAAACAATGAGATAAACGTGAAGTAAGAATACAGCGTATCGGTGTTACGATGACCGCAACGGATTTTTAAAAGAAAATAAAATTATCCATGGCGAGCTAACATCGGGCATTTAAAGTTCCCTTGAATATTCCCGGATCAGACATAACCCGGACGTCTGCTAATAACCGATTTCACACTCTTTGCACCACTAACCAGCCCTTCATGATGACATCATCACCCAGACAGGTAGATTGTAGGAGTCACTCGTAACCTCCACCATCTCCACCTCCTTCCAGACTCTTATCAATGCGGTAAAACTGCAGAGAGGTTTATCAGTAAAAGATTATTTGGAGCTATGCTTTCATTAACCATGGCTATATTGAACTTTTTTTTATTTTACCCAGAAGTTCAAAGATAAATCAGAAATCCCAAATGGATCAGAGGCTCTTGGGGCCCCCATTATCATATCGGAAGTAATTCTTTACTGGTAACGCGATTTAAAAAATACCGAAGATCCCCCCCCTCGCCGTATCAGATCAGTCGGTATTCTTGTCTTGAATTAGTCTAAAACCTTTGTGTCCCGCTAAGTGACCTTATCATCTAACGAGTGCTTAGGGCATGCGTGTAGAACGTGAGAAGTGATCTATCCAGTGTGCCGGCAGAACTACAAGCAAGCATGACATCACCATCGGCCCCCACGTGCAAATGAGATCATTGTCACTGCGACCGGTCATTTGCATGGGGCTGTCGAATAACAAAAACCCAGGAAGGAATAAATGTATTTTTCTCTTGATCTATACATTTCAGTGACATCCTCCTAGCACATTATATGGGTCGCTGTTTAGTCCGGAATGCCCACTGTAAAGCCCCTAAAACGTGATTTGGCCATCGCCCCAACGCGGATCTCTGTGCTGTGATTGGTAAGCTCAGACTATTACATACGGAACACTCGAGGTTTCTGTCCTTCCATGTATTGAAACCGTTTGTCGCTGTATATTGTATGTATATCCCGTGGAAACAGAAAACAAACAATTGGGTCACTTTTCTTTTTTTTTTTATGCGATTAGGATTCTAATTTTGATAATTCTGTAATTTTTTACAATTAAGAACACTCCTTACTTATGTCATTTCCTTGCTACATGTTTGGGTCGTGAAGGTATTAAGGCTTTAGTTCGGCATCTATGACAAACATTGCACTTTCATATATCATCGACGACAATGACATCCGCCGGCTTGGTGTCACCGAGAAACCTTTTTGCCGATTCTCTTACAATCCGGCGAATTCACCTGCCAGGCAGGACATGAAACGCGTCGGCCCCTCTGGCGTGAAAACAGTTATGTTAACTCTTCAAACGATATACTTGAAATATGAAATATATCAACCGAGTCTTGACAAGTATTGTCTCAGACATTAACAGGTATAGATACTTCATTTTTATGTGTGTGCCAATTTTGACAAAATTAACAATTATAGGGCATTTTTTTTTAAAATTAATGGTGCAAGACTGTAATTTATTTTTA